>OX463788.1:4762817-4887127 GCA_949825025.1 Siphlonurus alternatus | reverse complement strand
TAGAAAAAAAAGTTGAGTTAGTATTTTCTAAAAATAGTTCAAGTAGTCCTCCATATCAAACCAAAATTCAAAAAATTCTATCTCAAATAGGTTTGCCAGAAAAAAAATTGCAAAGTCAGAGTGAACGCGTCGCTTAACATGGGGCCTTACCTGACAAGAACCCTCGAATATCTCGAAAAAATACACCATTAGGTGGTATGAAAAAAATATAGTGATGTTCTATGACCCAAGCTTTAACCAAAAACCGATTAAAAAAAATTTCTCTCGAATCCATTTTTCCGTAAAAAGATCAAGAAAATCTACCATGTTAATTCCCATAAGATTTTTTATTATTTTTTTACGGAAAAATGGATTCGAGAGAAATTTTTTTTAATCGGTTTTTGGTTAAAGCTTGGGTCATAGAACATCACTATATTTTTTTCATACCACCTAACGGTGTATTTTTTCGAGATATTAGATGGTTTTTGTCAGGTAACGCCCCATGTTAAGCGACGCGTTCACTCTGACCTTGCAATTTTTTTCTGGCAACCCTATTTGAGATAGAATTTTTTGAATTTTGGTTTGATATGGAGGACTACTTGAACTATTTTTAGAAAATACTAACTCAACTTTTTTTTCTAGCGCGCACTTTACTTTAAAGGGTATATTTCGGGCATCCAATTAAAAATTCACCAAGTCTAAGTATAGTATGTGCTATAGTAGAACCATCATATATCATTATAGAGTTTATAAAAAACATTTCCGCTATTTTTATTATATCCACTCTCAGTGCAGCTGCAACTTCACACACAGCTAATTCCATGCAGACATGACTATATAGTGATTTACATGCAGACCTCACAGCCACGCAGCCACAGCGCTGGCATTGAGTTGTGACGTCTGCAATACTTTTTGTACCACCACTTTTGAAACAGCTGCACACTTGTTGCATTTAAATTTTTTTGTGAATGTTGCAATGTGGTTATATATAAATTATAAACTAGCTCTTTGACAAAAAATGATGGGATGGGACGAGAATGTTATTTATGTTTGATTTTTATTTTAATTATTGTTAGGTAACTGGTGAGAAAGCCCCAAACCCCATCTCTAACTTTGAGGATGGCAACCTTCGCCCCATCCTAGTGGAGAATGTCAAGAAATGTGGCTATGAGAAGCCGACACCTCTCCAGAAGAGTGCTATTCCAATTGTGATGAGTGGTCGTGATCTCATGGCATGCGCCCAGACTGGCTCTGGCAAGACGGTAATATTCACAAGTCTTAATTTATTGCAAATTTCATGCAATAAATAATAAATGGTCCTTTACAATATAAACTGCTCACACATGATCAAAGAAATTGCATGACTTGAAATCATTATAGTGTTGGAATTGCATATATTTTACCAGTACTCGGATCCTGCAATTAATTAAGGAACATAATAAATTATATAAGTATTTAATAATTATATAATAATTTAATGCTTATCAACCAATTAATATTGAATAAGCATGCAAGTTGTTCGGTGTGCTTATATAACAGTTGCCAAATTTTATCATTTAAAATTTATAAAAAGCTAATGGGTAATGGCTGCTGTATATATAGCTATAATATAGCTATGCATTAATTGATGTGTTGAAATTTATTGTACTTTAGAATAAAACAGCTACTGTATTTGATTTACTGTAATTCTCTAAAAGATGTCGATATAGAGACCAACATTAATTTGATCATCAGCAAAATTATTGCAATAAAATTAGTGCTTTGAAATATTTTTGCTGCAATTAAAAATTAAACTATATTAGAGAGTTTGGTTGTGCTAAAAAACTGAGTAAATTAATTAGGCTCAATTTTTCGAGTTCCACTTACTGATATGGTTATAGACGCTCTCCCATATGTGATATGCATGCTTATGACGATGATATTGGTTTCCTAAGCTTAACGTAATAAAAGGCCATATTATATTATAGTTTTCTGGTGGCCCGGGAATTAAAAAGTATATCTGATGGCTAGGAAATTTTAGTAGGAAAAGTGACATTTTTTGTTGTGTACAGGCTGCCTTCCTACTGCCAATCCTGCACTCTCTGATGGCAGAGCCTCGTGAGCCTGTGGTGACCCCAGAAGGAGCCTGCCTGCCACAGTGCATTATTCTCTCCCCCACTCGAGAGCTGACCTCACAGATTTGGCAAGAGGCCCGCAAGTTTGCCATGAACTCTATCATCAAGTGCTGTGTTGTGTACAGAGGAACCTCCACCTTTCATCAGACACTGACTATCATGGTGAGTTTTCATGCAGTCACAGCTATAATATATACTAAAATTTTTATGTGGGTCATGTTGAGTCAAATTTGATTTTTGTGTGTTAATTGATAGCGAGGCTGCCACTTGTTGGTCGCCACCCCTGGCCGCATGCACGACCTGGTAGAACGTGGCCGCCTCTCGTTTGACGACGTTCGGTTTGTGGTGCTGGACGAGGCTGACCGAATGCTGGACATGGGCTTCATGTCTGCGATTGAGAAGATGATGAGCCACTCGTCCATGCAACCCACTGTGAGTATATGCTGCGGCAGTTGGCTTGGATTATTTTATTTCTCAATATATACAGTATTTTAGGGACACAGTAGCTTCACTTGATTTTATAAATTAATAAATTCAATCACTCTCCCCCTCCTCCTCCTCCTCCTCCTCCTCCTCCTCCTCCTCCTCTTTCTTTCTTTTTTTTTTTTCTGTTTCTTTTCTTTCGTCTTGATTTTTTTTATTATATAATTGGCCAAAATAAATAATATGACATGCACTCATATCAGCTTGAGTGAAAGAGGACTTTGATTAAATTTTCATGCTTAAATAATGTGTCCTCTTGCATACACAATTTTGCCATATGTTTTCATGCAGCAGAATGATCCTAATAGTGCTAACATTTCTCTTTGCAGGGCCACCGGCAGACCCTCATGTTCTCAGCAACTTTCCCTAATGACATCCAGCGTCTTGCAGGAAAGTTTCTGTGTGACTACCTCTTCCTCACTCAGGGTATCGTGGGAGGAGCCTGCAGTGATGTAGAGCAGAACCTTTACCAAGTGGGCAAGTTCGAGAAGAGGAAGCACCTCACTGACCTTTTGACCAAGGACTGTAAGTATCTGCGCTCCGCACGCTAGCTGGTGTCAAAAGTTTTCACCCCCTTGTTCCTTCTGGACAGCTGATAGAAAGGTGCTGGTGATCGTGAAGACAAAGCGCAGTGCCGACTTCATTGCAGCCTTCCTCTCTGAGAAAGGTTTCCCCACGACGAGCATCCACGGGGGCCGTCTGCAAAGAGAGCGTGAGGAGGCCTTGGTGGAATTCAGGCAAGGAAGGAGACGCGTGCTTGTAGCCACTGCCGTTGCTGCTCGCGGTCTGGGTATGTGCTTCAATTATAAATTTTCAGTTACCAAATGATTTAAGCTCTCTACGTGTAGATATATTATATGCCTTACATTTAAGACACTTGTTTACTTCTGTGTATGTTATAACTACAAATAAAAAGATGAAATTAATCAAAATATAGTTGAAAAAAAAATACTGAAAAGAAATTAATAAGGGTTATGAAAGAGCAAGGCATATTAGTTCAGTGCATAATTTTATTTCTCTAAATAATGAAACAGTAAGCTAGCTAGGTCATGTAAAATTATATATAATTTTACTTACATGAACTAGCTAGATTGCTGTTTCATTATTTAGAGAAATAAATCTATATATTATTATTAAATCTATATGCGCTGAACTAATATGCCTTGCTCTCTCATAACCCTTATTAATTTCTTTTCACAGTCCTCTTTCTTTTTCTTTTTTTCTTTTTTCTTTTTTCTTTTTTTTTTTTTTCTTTTTTTTTTCTTTCTTTCCCCCCCCCCCCCCCCCCAACTATATTTTGATTAATTTCATCTTTTTATTATAGTTATAACATTACATACACAGAAGTAAAAAAGTGTCTTAAATGTAAAGCATATATTATATGTAATAATGTTCAGAAATGTATGTACGTACAAACGATAAACATATATGATCATGACTTTCATGTAAAGAAATTATTATATGAGAATCATTAAAAGTAGAGTAGAGTAGAGTGATTGTAATTACATGTTGTATTTCAGAAACTTGGAAGATGTGATTCATAGTGTATGATTTTTATTAAGATGAGATAAATATATGTATATTAAGCTTTATTACTTTATTTGTAGGGTTAAAATAATTTATTGAAATGACGTGATATATGTTGTAATGTACAACCAATTTATCAGAATAAAAATTATTATTATTATTATTAATTTTAAGGAACTATTATCAGGTCCGACCATCTTCTGTATGTAGCGAAATACTTGTAACTCATCCGAATTGATCCGCGTTATCATGAAAAGCTTTCTGCAGCCTCCGTCAGATGGCGTGTCGATCAAGTTTGGTCGATTTGCGCTTTTCGTTTCTCAATTGCTACACTAGAATAAAATGGCTACCGCTTCCGGTTTTATTATATTTTTTTTTGCTTACTAATATATGATTAATTATGAAAGAACACAGAGAAAATGGGTTTATAAATTGTATTTAAGAAATTTTACATCAAAATAAAATATACATGCAGTTGTCACAAAAAGGTCCCGAGACCTTGTCTCTTTGGCACGCCAATCCAATGGGTGGGGTGGGTACAGCGTCCAGCTTTGCCAGCTGCAGCTTGGGCTTGTTTTCTGCTGCAACACGAAAATTATAGCTATAAACATGTATATATAGGAAATTATAATATCATTAGAGTACACAGAATCGACGTATAGTATAACAAAAAATTGTATCTTGAACAAAAGCGATGAAAACGGGGTAAAAACAATGCCTAATGTTCCCGATCACGTACTAACCTTAAATTCAGTTCAGTCGTTCATATCAGGATGGCTGCATCTCTTTTCTCAGTTATATTGTGGTGATACAGTTCTTGTATTCGCAATAGAGGCTTGTAGATATTACACAAACATTTATAACTCTTCAAATCATGAAATATAAGACATAATCGAGCCGATGGTGAACGCCGAGCCGCCGCTGCCGCCATGTTGTCATACTGGCAAATGGCGAGACTGGCGAGAGATTCTTTGAAAAATAAGTTAATTGAGTTTATTAATTAAAACACATTTTTATGATTGATTATACTAAATTAAAACATTTAAAACATTAAGAAACAAAGATAATTATTATATAATAAAAAAAGTGGGAGATCTAATTTCTGAAGCGCAGGGATAGGGTCCGAAGCGTCCGCTAGAGGGCCAAAATACAAAACTTTGAGCCGCTCGGAGAGATGCATCGACCTGCTATTATATACTTGGCAAGAACAATTTCAAAATTAAGCTTTTGATGTGTTGGAACATATATATGTATTATATAATAATATAATTGTTCCTTTTGCTATATATTATTATTATATAGAGTGCTTGCTCATCTAGCTTTACCTGTAGACCCTGTAGTATATTATATTATTTATATAATTTCAACAACTCATTAAAAATGTATGTTTTTCAAATAATTATCACAAAAATATTATTAATTAATTGACTCTTAATTTTCAGATATCAAGGACCTTGAACATGTGGTGAACTTTGATCTCCCTAAGAGTATTGACGAGTACGTTCACCTCATTGGTCGCACTGGTCGTGTAGGTAACCGAGGTACCGCCACAAGCTACTACGACTCTGAGCAGGACAAGGACCTGGCCACGGACCTACTCAAGATTCTCATTCAGGTAGGTTAACACCCTAACACCCACCTGAGTGTTATTTGCTGACGGAGTTTTGTGGCAGGCGGAGCAGAACGTGCCTGAGTGGCTGCAGCAGGAGGCCGCAGGAGGGAGCTTGCCGTCCTTCTCCCGGCCCGGCTTTGGAGGCAGTGACGTGCGCAAGGTGAGGTCCCACAAAAATTATAGTTACATTGATGGTCTTAAGTTGCAGCCACCTATCCGAGAATAATCTGAGGATTGTCCGTGGATTATTTACTAATTAACATTAAATTTCTCGGATAATTCTCCGATTTTTCTAAGATAGGTTGGCTGCAACTTACGGCCATAAGATACCATTGCTTAGATCAAATTGAGCCATCTTTTGACATAATCATAAGAAATCAGTTTAAATTTTTAAACATTTTGGATACAGTAAATTTCCAGTGTTTTTTGTAATTAATGATGTTTCTGTGATTTCAGTTTGGTGGTGGCGGAGAGAGCTATGGTGCCTCGGCCCCTAAGAGTGTGGAGCCAGAAGAAGAGTGGTGAACATTGTCATCGGCCACAACCGACCATGATACAAATGAATACAATACCTTAATTTGTTCAATATGTTGAATTATACTTAAGACTTATTTTAGTTTTATGCATGACCAAAGATTTTTTTGGTCTCACCATTATAGCTTTTAAATTAATTAATAAACTCAATTTAATGAAGTTTAAATATAAAATAAATATATATTATAGTAATACAATTTTATACAATTGATATTATAAGTGGCCCTTATTTTATTTTTATAAGAAGTGCAAAAAGCATTGCAGAAATTGTGCTGATTGCTAGCTGTTCTCAGAATTAAGGCATATCTAAATTTATAATAAGGCCGCTTCCTTATCTGGAAATTATTTTGTCACCATTCCTTTTATCAGTATATAAAATTCCTATGTACATTTCAGCTATAATTAAGGGAGAAATTTTGATGGTTTCACTCTTTAATATTGACTGATATATGTTATACGTATATAGCTTATAAATTAAGGGTAAGGTAACGCCACCAATGTTAAAAAAAATCCCTCACACAAAAATTCTGAAAAAAATTTAAAATGTTCTCCTCTACAACCCCTATCAGTAGGTAAAATATCAGTCATACAAATACGATCTAGTTTTTGAGTTATGAATTTTTAAAGTTGGCTATTTTAACATGGAGAAATGGAATTCCCATGTTAAATTAGTCAACTTTAAAAATTCATAACTCAAAAACTAGATCGTATTTGTATACCTGATATTTTAACTACTGATAGGGGATGTAGAGGAGAACATTTTAAATTTTTTTCAGAATTTTTGTGTGAGGGACTTTTTTTAACATTGGTGGCGTTACCTTACCCTTAAGGGTAAGATAACACGAACAATCGATTGTTGTAGTCCCATTTGATTAACATGTAAACCTTAGCAATTAACCTCATAATAATTCTGATTTTTTTTTTGAGAGACAGTTCTTGGCATTAAAAAAATATGGAGAATATTTCAAAACAATCGGATGATACAATTTTTTTTAAATGAATTTTTTAAATTTTCAGTATAGGGCTTTCCCATGGGGACCGAAACTAAAAAATTAATTTAAAAAAATTGGATCGTCTGATTGTTTTGAAATTTTTTCCACATGTTTTTGGTGCCAAGAACTGTCTCTCAAAAAAAATTCATAATTATTATGAGGTTGCTAAGGTTTACATGTTAATCAAATGGGACTATCAACAATCGATTGCTCGTGTTACCTTACCCTTTAGGTAAATGCACCTTACAGTGTTTTTTCATATTAATTATTGTATGTAGATCATATAATAAACTGTGATCAAATCATTTTATAATCTCTTTGTTCGCTGCAGTGGAGAGGTTAATGAAAATAGTCTATGACGTTTTGCAGAAAGTATAGCTATTGGATGATATAGAATTTTTTTCACTATAATATAACACTGTTCACTTTGCTTTGGAAAAAATATTAGTAACAAATTTGAGTGTGGCAGCAAGTTTATTTGAAAGAAAGCGATTATTTGCATGCATGCTCATGATGAACATGTTCAAGACACTACAATATAATATATATATATAGATAGGAATTTCCATATTTAATCAGGCGCGGATCCAAGGGGGGGGGGGCGATGGGGGCGATCGCCCCCCCCCCCAAAAAAGTCCCAAAATACATTGAAGGTATTACCACCCCCCACCCATCGCCCCCCCCTCCCACTCCAAAATTTAACATTGCGGGATAGGGCACCGCCCCCCCCAAAGCCGCGGGCTGGATCCGCCCCTCTATTTAATTAATTTATTAAAAATCATTTTATATTTTTGTTTTTATATTTTATAATAATGTTCTTTCATGTTTTAATTTTTACTATGCCATACATGTATTAATTATTGCCATAACAATTTTTAAGGGTAAGGTAACGCCATCAATGTTAAAAAAAAAAAAAAAACTCGCACAAAAATTCTGAAAAAAATTTAAAATGTTGTCCTCTACACCCCCTATCAGTAGCTAAAATATCAGGTATACAAATTTTATCTAGTTTTTGAGTTATGAATTTTTAAAGTTGACTACTAACATGGAGAAATGGAAATCCCATGTTTATAATATAAATTATACTCAAGTAAAAATAAATATGGGTAAAGTATGGATTTTGTATGGTTTTTGTATGGTTTGGTATGGTAAAAGTGTGGTATTGTATGGTTTTGTATGGTCATGAAAAATTTTGTTGAAAAACATGTATGGTCAAAATATGGGAAGCAATTTATTTTATTTTAACACACCCTGTAAACCATACAATTACCATACATTTTACATTATGTGAAATATGACCACATTTTACCCATACTTTCAGTGAAGGGAAAAATTTTAAAGTACAAATTTGACTTAGAAAAATTTTCTGCTCGCTCAGCTATAATAGATGAAATATTGAAGGAAAAAATGAGTTAAAAATTTTGAACGATCGATTAATATTTTAAATCCTACGTTAATTGTCACTAAAAAGGCCAAGAACTTTAAAGACTTTAGTGTATTAATTCCTTAATAGAGTATTGTCCCCAATTTTTTTTATTGCAGAAATGGATTGAGTGTGCAAAGTTATGCTACCCTGATTTTTTTCAGATTTTTTACAGCCCGGGAACTATTTTTAAAAAAATTTTGAAAGTCCTTTTCGTGACGTCAAGAGACGCCGCTCCTTAAGAAAAAGATAGGACTTGCCGCCGCGTGTCGTCACAAAAAGGACTTTCAAATTTTTTAATTTTAAAAATAGTTCCAGGTCTCAAAAAAATCTGAAAAAAATCAGGGTAGCAAAACTTTACATCCTCTATCCATTTCTGCAATAAAAAAATTGAGGACCATACTCCATTGGTGACCATATTTAATAATTAAACAGACATAATTTTAATTATTAGTAATTTAAATTTTTTCTCAAATTGATATATAATTATGATCAAATTATTCAAATTGCTTACTTGTTTTTAATTAAAAAAATTAAAGAGATTTTCAATTTTTTAATAAGAAATAAAAAAAAAATCATAGTACGTACATGACCATTGGCAAATTGACAGTGTTAAAAAATAAATATTTAATGAAAACCATATTACAATATTTTTAATTATAATATTACGCCATGATACTTGAACCAACAACAAGAACCTGGAAATATAAATATATATTATGTATATATAACATGTGCCTACGCAATGGAGTATTGTCCTCAATTTTTTTTATTGCAGAAATGAATAGAGGGTGCAAAGTTATGCTACCCTGATTTTTTTCAGATTTTTTTGAGACCTGAAACTATTTTTAAAAAAAATTATTGAAAGTCCTTTTTGTGACGTCACGCGGTGGCAAGTCCTATATTTTTCTTAAGGAGCGGCGTCTCGTGCCGTCACAAAAAGGACTTTCAATAATTTGTTAAAAATAGTTCCCGGGCTCTAAAAAATCTGAAAAAAATCAGGGTAGCATAACTTTGCATCCTCTATCCATTTCTGCAATAAAAAAATTGAGGACAATACTCTATTGACAGTGCATGCGATGCTCTTTTTTGTTATTTAAAAAACATTAATTATTAAAATATTAATTATAATTAAAATTAAAAAATATCAAATATTTTCACCCGAAAAAAATCGTTTTTAATTCGGATTAATTACAATGTCGTGCAGACTGCAGTACAATAAAATCTAAATTAAAAATTTTAATGTACATATACGCGTATTATCGGAAAATCTTGTATTTAAAAAAAAAAAAAAATACAGTGAAAAAACCAGTTGTATAATATTATATAATATATTTTTCATGTGGTTTACTTAATTATTGTATACTAATTATAATTATACTCTCTAAATGCCAGGTATTTACATTCAATAAATAAAAAATTGGTTTAAACTATCCGCGCCATAAGAAAATGGATGAGATTTTTCGACCAATGAAAAAAATTCTTTCATAAAATCAGCTGTGTCGGCTGTGTTTGAAAAAAAACGTTGGAAATGGCTTCTCTCTTGTCTCTTCTCTGTTGTTGTTAATATTTATCACCGAAGAAGTGCTTTAAAACACCTTTTTAGGCTATATTAACGGTAAGTAATTATCATTTCTTAATATGAAATGATTCAAAGTGCTCCAGGAACATGTTTTAATAGGTTTCTATCAATCACTCCACAGGTCGATTGACCCTCTTGCTGGTAGATTTGGCTTGTGGAATAACCATGCTATGACCGGTCAGTGTGGAAGCTGTGAGGACATATTATGCATTGAACATAACGGTAAGTTTGACAGGAGTAGCATTTTTTTATAAGAATATAAATATCATATATATATATATATATATATCAGGGGCGGCTCGTGCCCCTTTTCCGTGGGGGTGCTGCCTGACATGGGACCCGCAGAACACCATGGGGGGGTTTGGGGGGCGGAGCCCCCCAATGGCCCGCCGCAGGCGCGATTTTTTTTAAGGACACGCCCCTTTTTTAGGGTAAAATTATGACAAAATCATATAATAATGCTCTCAACAACGAAGCAGAAATTATCTAAAATCAAAAATGCATGCATTTTATTTATAATTTGTCATGACATGCACTTATGCGAGCCCTTTTGAAATCGTGATTGAATGTTTCAAACTTAATATAATATCCAATTTTTAATTATTTTTTTTAATTCATAAGTCCTTTCACGTGGTAAGAAACATATATTTATATAAAAATAAATATTGTTTTAAGCCCTTTTTTTTAAATAATAGTGTCAATCAAACTGCATTCAAAGATTCAAACTGCATTGTTAATATGAAACCTGAATGTCTGGTATAATTTTTACGCAATGTATATAATGAACATCAAATAAATCGATCATGGTATATACAATATGTACAAAATTAGGCAACAACCAGAATCTAATATAAATTTTTAAAGACAAAATTTAATAAAAAAATAAAAAATGAAATTTATATAAGAAAAAATTGCATTATTAAACATTATTTCAATATTATTAGTATTTATTTAATTGAGAAAAAAATAATCGTAATCCTGTTAAGGTAGAGATAACACGGATCAGCTGACCTAATGCTAAAAAAATCTCAGTCATGAAAATTACGAAAAAAAAAAATAATAAAATGTTATCCTCTACATCGCCTATCAGGTATCCGGCATTTTCGGTGTAAGACATTTCGGTGTAAGGAATGTTCGGTGTAAGCGTTCGGTGTACGGAACTTTCGGTGTAAAGAGATCTTGGTGAAAGGAAGATTCGGTGCAAGGAATTTTCAGCGTAAGGAAAATTTGGTGCAACGTTAATAAAGCTGTTAAATATAAAATAATGTAATTGTTTTTCAATTTATTAATACTTTTTCTATTTGAGGTCAGAATTAGAAGAACTAGAAGAACTTATGCTATATATATCAATAGTCAGTACATGTTGTCAATATACACCGAACGCTTACACCGATCATTCCTTACACCGAAATGTCTTACACTGAAAATTCCTAGAATCCCTCTCGAGCGGTATAACAGATCAAAGATCCCAATTTTTTTATTATTGTTTTATTTTTTTTTTACCCATGCAATATTTCTTTGATTACTATCGCATATTTGCTGCTAAATAATGTACTGCCGGTACACGCAAACCCGGGAAAATAAGCTATATATTTTTCTCATCCTGGAGCAGTATAGTTAACGACGTTTTCTTATATTTTGTATACTCGTACACTTTTACAACTTGTTTTTGTTTTATTGTTTTATTTTTATGTTTGAATTTTCACATTAATGGTATAAAATGCTGTGTTGAATAATTAATAAATAAATAGCTCCCATGTATAATATATCGACTTGTTCCTGGTAAACTTATAATTTATAATAAAATACATGGGCGCGATTCACGAACGAATTAAGTTATCCAGATTTCTCACTTAATTAATTCGATCGACGTTTAGTGCCATCGAGTTAGACTGGCGCTAACTGCGTGGTTAGTAAGAAACCTGTTGTTGTCGTTGTTCGAACGTGAGATCTCACGATTGTTTACATGCATGCACCACTTAATTTTCAAAATTGGTTCTTTTGGGACAGTCATATTTTTATTAAAGTAAAAGAAAAGTGCTGGTCTTCATTCCTCAGATGCTTCAATATATTTAGTCAATCTTTGTTAGTATATTCACTGATGAATGTAATTAAAATTTTGTTAATCTGCTCAATGAAACCATATTACAGGAAAGGTTTTCGAAGTGTTGTTCAAAATTATTCCCGCATGTCAAATACCACAAGCTCATTGGTTCTGTTGAACCAATGAGCTTGCGGGTACTGCCGATCGCACAGTCCCCGATCGCTCCAAAATCACACGGCTTGAGTGGGAGTTGAAGAGGAGGAGAATGAGGGTGGGAACACTGCTTTGAGCTACTGCTAGTAGTGGCAGTACCTTCCGCTGGGCAGCGCTGAGGGAATAAATTTACGCGGCAGCGGCAAAAATTTCATGATTTTAAATGTTAGAACTGATAAAAATTTGCTGGAAAGTTCAGAAAAATTATAGGATTATTTGATATTTCTAATTGTGTGTTTGTTCCCAAAATTTCTGGGGGGGCTGCAGTACCGCAGTACTATAGTACGAGCCGCCCCTGATATATATATATATATATATATATGTGCTTTTTTAAGAGATTTAATTTTAGGGATGCCATGTCTCCTAATTTATGATGGCCATTTTTTTTTTTTTTTTTGTGCATGAGCGCTCGTCTGTGTCTTTAAGGGCCAAGGTAACAAGCCCAATGTTAAAATACATCCCTCACATCTCACCACATGAAAATAATGAAAAAAAAATATAATATTCTACTCTACATCCCTATCCCTATCAGCAGCAAAAATATCAGGTGGAAAAAATCTAGCAAGATATTAAGTTATGAATTTTTAAACTTGTCTAATTTAACACGAAAGTTCCATTTCTCCAAACTAAAAACTAGCTCGAATTTGTACACCTAGTATTTTAGCTACTGCATGATAGAGGATATAGAGGATAACATTTCCAATTTTGATTCATAATTTACATGTGAGTGATTTTTTTTTTTAACATTGGGCGTGTTACCTTCCCCTTAAAAATGCGGATCCTTTCTGCAGCTGGAAGTGACCACAGCCATTTACTAAAAGTTACCTCCTTTGCGTCTTCGAACAACCTCTCATGCCGAAGCTGAATAAGGAAAGTCTGTGCAAAAAAACTACTTTCAGAGTTTACAGATACAGACAGCCCAGACAGGCCTCTTAATTTATTTAGAATTTATTATTATTATTTATTTAATTATTTTATCTTTTTTGCAACAACACCCCAAAAATTAAATTAACTAGATTGAGTATCAGCAGCAGGCGCGGATCCGGGGAGGGGGGGGGGGGCTAGGAGGCTGCAGCCCCCCCCCCTCCAGAATTTTGGCTTTAACATAGGCAATATAGGCACTTCCCCCACTCCAATTTTTTTTTTTTTATTACATTGGCCCAATGGAGGCAGCCCCCTCCGAAATTTTTCCCCGGATCTGCGTCTGATAAGCAGTACCTAACCTTTTCCTTTGTAAGAAGATAAAAAAAAAAAAATTCTCACCACAATTATAACATTTTTTGTTATCAATGATTAATTCAGTTAGTTTAAAAAAGACAAAGAATACAACTATCTATTTTATAGTAAAAACTTGTCATTATTGACCAAGGAGGAGAAGTTTATCATTTTATCAAGTTCTTAGGGGTAAGATAACGCAAAACATTGATTGTTTTAGTCCCATTTGATTAACATGTAAACCTTAGCAACCTCATATTAATTCTGAATTTTTTTTGAGAGACAGTTCTTAGCACCAAAGAAATATGGAAAAATTTCAAAACAATGGGACGATCCAATTTTTTTTAAATTAATTTTTTAAATTTTCATTATAGGGCTTTACCATGGAAACCTAAACTAAGGAATTAATTTAAAAAAATTTCACATTTTTTTTATGCCAAGGACTGTCTCTAAAAAAAAGTCAGAATAATTATGAGGTCGTTGCTAAGGTTTACATGTTAATCAAATGGGACTAGAACAATCGATGTTTCGCGTTATCTTACGCTTAAGGGAGTAAGGTAACACGGATCTCAGTATAGTGCTTTCCCATACAGTTGAGCTAAACAAAAATATGAATTTAAAAAAATCTGCTCCTCCAAATTTTCTTTTTCATGCAAATTCTTTGTGCTAAGAACGGTCTCAAAAAAAAAAAAAAAAAAAAAAACAATTTTTAATAAGTTGCTATAGTTTACATGTTAATCAAATGGGAATAATACACTGCATTTCAAGGGTTGATTTCAACAACGGAGATTAAAACATTAATTTCATTTTCTAAAAAAATAAAATACTGAACTGAAGCTTCGCCCCCCCCCCCCTTCCCTTCCCTTGAAATCAATGTTACAATAATGGAATATAATAATTAAAAGTCACTTCCGCGATGTTATGATATTCGTGTTGTTGAGCGTTAAAATTGCGATATCTCTTTGATTTCATGCACGTCTTAATTTTTTAATTAATTATGATGCGGTTTAGTGCGCTATATATATAATAATAATAATATTCCAATTTAAATATTATGTGTCCTACTAATATTTTGAAAGTCTTCTCGAATTTTCACTTAAAACACGACATCAACATAGTACGTAGTAATAAATCGCGGTCTTTTTACCACGTTGTGTCACGTTGCGCATTTTTACTTTTTCCTTTTTCCGCTTAAAATTTGAATTTTGCATTACATTGAAGAATTCAAATTCCGAAGGACCAAAAAGTCATTACTTTATTACCTTCTATCAAGTTTTTCATGTACCACAAAAATTCAATTTTGAACTTTACCTATATTATATTACAACAAATTCTCATACTATTTTTGTATTTTTACAGCATCTATTCCTGGCCGAACCGAAGAAACTCATCAATCCTGATGCTGACTCCGAATACTTGTTATTTTTTAATATTTATGTTAATAAATAATAATGATAATTTAATTTTTTGATGTTTTCTATATTGTTGATGTGTCGAGTATTCTTACGTATTGTTAATATTTAATGAAAAAATAAATTTTATAAGCAATGAATACAAAATAATTACGCAGCCTTTTATTAATTAGTTTTAGTTAATTAAGCTGACTAGATTAGAAATTATATGGGATAAATATGGTCATTTGAATGGTTTTCATCACATACTTTGACCATACCTAGACCATACCAGGGTGCTGAGAAATATGGTCAAAAATATCGTATTTTCGGTCATTTTTCCCAGATTTTAGACCATATTTTGTATGGGTAATGTATGGGAAAAAATATGGTTATTGTATGGGTTAACCCATACAAAAACCATATTTTTTCCCATACATTTACCATATAATTTTTTACTTGAGTATCTATAGTCAACTTGAAAAATTTATAACTCAAAAACTAGATCGAATTTATATACCTGATATTTTAGCTACTGATAGGGGGTGTAGAGGAGAACATTTTAAATTTTTTTCATAATTTTTGTGTGAGGGATTTTTTTTAACATTGGTGGCATTACCTTACCCTTAATTAATTGCAATTTTTAATATTTTATGTACTGAAATTGCATAATATGCATAAAAAATATTTTCAAAGCCATGAGAACGTAATATTATATATGTTGAAAAACTTTCTTCATATTTATAATATGAATCGCATAATTAATTAAAAAAAATTTATGTACTGTAATCATTTAATTGACAACGCACAATAAATATTTGATGGACTAATATATATTATAATTTTAAATCTTAATTAAATTTGCATGACTCATGCATATGGATGGTTTTTTGAGATTCAGTATCCATGCTGTGTGCAAATTAATTAAATTATATGAAGGGGTGTACTTAACTTAAGAGCTAGGTTATAAATAAGCAGCTATAGGTAACATGCCTAGGCATGTTAAATGTTGCGAAAAATTCCCACTTGGAGATTAATTATGAATTCATAATAATCAGAATTAGAATTTATTTGTTTTGATTGAATTGTTATTGTTACGAAATTAAAATATCCAAGAAATACATTACCAATGTATATAATATATGTTTGATCTCCCCCTTTTGTGATAATAGTCATGATTTCTTAAAAAAGCTGAAAAATTATTTTAACGTCAGCCTCGCTTCTCGAGCCCCAGTTCTAAATTTGAAAATTTGGCGCAAAATTGCGAGCAGTGTTGCCAAATCTATAGCGTCATTTCAGTTCCCTATGCAAATGCATGCGTTACTAAAAAATTAATTACTCCGTTGTTCTTCATTTCCCCAAGGAATGAATGGTACCATGATGCTTAGAATATTTTCTTCTGTATTATCGTGTTAACAGCATTTCTGTACCTCGTGATGACGTTACCTACAGTCATACCGAGTGGTGAGTGTGGTTATCTTATTCTAGCTGGCTGTGTGGGAGTTCCCTAAAGCCAATATAATTTATATTCAATTCAGTGGTGAGTGTGGTCTGTGATGTATGTGGTGCATACATAGAGTTAATAGTAGAGAGCTAGAGGCTGTTTTTATGGCAGAACCATCAGAAAAAAAAGCGCTTTTGGCCTTACAAAATGGTTTAAGGTTAGAGTGGAGAGACAGGACATGCCATCATGAAGAGAGCGTAGAGAGTGGTGATTCGAATGATGATCAGTGGTGGCGAGAATCCAGCTGCAGCTCATGCTCTGACTCTGAATATGATGGGTAAGTGATGTTGGATAAAGTTGATACTAGGCGGCAATTGTGGTTACACCACGGTGCATAGCCCTTTGGTCCACCAGAGGGCTATGCACGGTGGCTGATCGCCCCAGGCTTTCGCTTCTAAGCCTCGATCCTCTTGAACTCTCCAGAACTGCGGGCCTCCACCACCTCACGGCTCAGCAGATTTCACTCTCTCACTGTTCTTCTGTAAAAAGAAAACTTCCCTACGGCACTCCTGCTACCATCATATGTATAATATGCCATGCATACAGTATGCATACTCCAACTTCCACTCGTGGTCCCTTCTTCCCCTATATCTTCCTTTAACTGCCCCCTTGCTCATCTCCTCCCATCCCTTGTTATTTTATACATTGTTGTGAGCCTGATATCCTACCTTCTGTCTTTAAGTGCCTTTCACCCCAGCTCTTTAATAATTTCCGTTACACTTTCTCTTTCTATAACAATATAATTATTATCTTAACCAATAAACTTAACCCCTGACCTTCCTAGCACCCTTCTTGCTGCCCTTCTTTGCAGGGGCGGATCCAGCCCGTGGCTTTGGGGGGGGGGGCGGTGCCCTATCCCGCAATGTTAAATTTGGGAGTGGGAGGGGGGGTGGTAATACCTTCAATGTATTTTGGGACTTTTGGGGGGGGGGCGATCGCCCCCATCGCTCCCCCCTTGGATCCGCGCCTGCTTCTTTGTATTTTCTCCACTTCCCTTTTCCCTTCCTGCATGCCTATAAGGGTCCCACACACTACACCCATACTCCATTAATGGCCTTATTAGTCAGTTATATGCTTTTTCATTCACTATTCTTCTCGTTCCGTACAGATTTCTCATCACAAATTCAAGGTTTCTTCTGCTCTTTGGTGTCACATATATACTTTATATGTTCATTCCACCTCATTCTATTGTGAATAACTATATACATAACTACTCCTAAATACTTCTCCTTATGGGAGTTATATGCTATTCAGGGGCACACCTTTTTGGTTCCGATAGTATTACTTATCCTCTTCCTTAATTACCTCCTCTCGAAAAGTGTACCTCCTGTCCGTGTGCTTTCTTTTTCTAGAGAACACCATCACTCTACACTTTCCTACGTTCAGACTCATTTTGTTATCCATCACCCATTTTCCTACCTTGTCATGATCTCTTTGAAGCACTATTTCATCCTCCTTACTCTTAATTGTTCTGTATAGCAAGGAGCATAATTATACTGTATGCCCATACAGTATAATAATATATTATTATTATGCATCATATATTGCATGCGTAAATATACAGTATTTTTAGATACAGTAACATTTGTATGTGTAATATCGATATCATACA
Source organism: Siphlonurus alternatus (assembly GCA_949825025.1). Lineage (NCBI taxonomy): Eukaryota > Metazoa > Arthropoda > Insecta > Ephemeroptera > Siphlonuridae > Siphlonurus > Siphlonurus alternatus. The sequence continues at coordinate 4,868,902 of OX463788.1, read as the reverse complement.
GTACATAATTATATATCTAACAATCCCCCATATGTATACAAAAATTTATAAACATCTCATTTAGGGGGGGGGGGGGAGGAGCACTAATTATATCCTTCAATTTAATTTCTCTTCAACTTGATATGGAGTACATACTAAGTCATAAAAATATTTGAGAAGGAGGGGGGGGGGAGAATTGCAGGTTGGAGAAATGATGTAAGGCTGATGGCTTATTTGCAGCTAGGCCATGCATTCTTTCCTATACATCTTTCTTTATAGCCACCTCCATGCTTGCCAACATACTATGATTGATAGGAGTCTGCAGCTACGATGCGAAAGCTGAGAATTTAAATATGGCTTGCTGAGTGCCACTATACATTCCGTGACTATACGGTAATGCTGCAAGTGGTGGGGATAAAGGTTGTGTATGACCTAGTAAAGAGCAATTTCCAGCCTGCGATGCGACGCAAACAAAGCGTACTTGCTGTTAACATCCATTGGTGGCCATATTGGGTGATTAAAAGATCATTATAATTAATGCGATTACATGCGAATTCGCCGACGCATAGGAGTTTGCAGCTTTTACGTCAAATCGCGTCGCATCGCCGTTGTCGCTCATGAAATTCCACCTTAAGGGAGTGGACAGTTAGAGGTGGTTATGACCTGATCATCCCATGTATTATTTTGTTGCCTTCTGGGATGAGGGCATTCCCCCTTCCCTGGATTACACCCTGGTAACAGGGACTAAATACACACTACAGTGTCATGTCAGTGGTGATGTAAGGGTCTGAAGGCGAGTGGACTTCGTGCACCATAATAAAACCATTTTACAGGCTCAAGAATCAATAAATGTACTGTTTCGATTAAAACAATATTGAAAGAATCTCTTGCAATGACCCTTTTTAGCAAACACTAATACGTCATTTTCTTTGTAGGTGGCCAGAAGTATGGAATGAAGAAGTAACTTCAAAAAGAGAATTGTTTTATGTTGAATGTGTTTCTCAAAACTTGCCAATCTCGGCGGACAAATGGAAAAAAAATGCAGGGCTTGTAGGACGTGATGTTTCTTCAAGCCGTAGTCCAAGGACGTGGAGGAAAGGAGCTCAAGGTGATAATTAAACCCCAGTACAAAATTAATGACCACCACATTTCCTTGCCCTCTAAAAAACGATACTTCTAAATGTATTTTTCCAGGCACGCTGATGAGGCTTGTTCGCCGGGGCAGTCGTCCCCAGAGAAATTCAAGAAAAGAGACTTCTAAACTTATTATGAAAAAAGAAGATATTAATTATGCTTCCAAGAAAAGTCACTCATTGCAAGGAAGTATAGAAGGTCGATCTGCTAATAAAGTTACTTTCCATGACAACCAAGGTGGAGAAATCAGAGAGGTAATTTATGAAATCCCGTTTAACGATTAATCTCAGCTACTCGAAATATTTTTAGTCATATTAGCGTCAAACATTTTACCACAAAATTTCAGCAATAAGTAATTCCCACAAAATTCCCAAGCAATAAGTATACATAAAAACGTACTACACTGCTCTTTTTATTTCGATTTATCCATTAGTGCCGTAGATATCTAATTTAGAACACAATTAAAATTACGCTTTTTGACTTGTTTTCGAACAGAAACCCCGCGGAGACCTCCGGCTTTCAAACATTTTTTGAAAGTTCTAAAATATAGAAATAGATGGCGTTACTAGTGCTGTTGGAGGCACGTCACGTCATTGCAACGTCGCATGTTATTTCTGCCCGCTAAAATTAAATAAGTCATATGCCAGCTACGTGTGACGTCACAAAAGTGATGATTTCATGATTTCTTACAGTGATGCCACGCTTATCATCACAACTTCAAATTGTCTTCAAACTTAGCATTTCACAAATCTTCACTTTTCTAAATATCTATAAGAAGATTCGTAATCATATTTTCCACCGTGGTTTTCATAACTAATACACATCTTTTAAGGTATAATTCATGCAGATCAGGCGGTACGTTTCCGAGTTCCGATTACGTATTTGATTAACCCGTAAAACTTAATTAGCCAATTAAAAAAAATCTATAAGAAAGTTTTCTTAATAAAAAAATAGGGAGAGTCTGTATCATTAGAAGAATACACTGTGCAAGTTTCATTACATTCAAGCGCGCAAGTCCTGAGATCTGGGTAACTGAGATTAATCCTTAATGTTTATTACAAGTCTTTTATTAAACAAAAAAGTGTACATAGGGAATAAAACTAACAAATAAGCAGATGTTCATCACATGTTTATTATTGAAGTGCGAGTTTTGATCTGTGCATTCAAATAAACTGGCAAGAGCCATGAATAAGTAAAGCTGTAGTTACTGTACCGTACATATTGTGGCTTCTTTTCTGTTATGTATATATTTTATGAAATCTTTGAACCTAATTCATTAGATAGATTTTCAGATAAGAACATCCTTTCTACAGTATTATTAAATATAATGTTACGTAGGCTAGAATTGGTTAGATAATAAAATATGTTGTATATCATGGCAGATTTGTACTATAAGTGGAATTATTTATTTTTAGTAACCTTTTACTGCCAATAACTACTTATTTTACTAGGATTTATTCAATTGTTCTCATTGTCTTGCATGTGAGTCTTTTTAATGTTATTATGTAACAACTTCAGGTCCGTGTGTCAGTGGAGCCACGCAAGCACAACCTGGGCCGCCGCGCCTCGCTGTGTGAGACTCTTCTTGGCTTGGTGCCTGGCCATTTTTCTCTCGAGCCTCCCGACGATCAGAGGATTATGATAGCAGGCTTTATACCAGATACTGATGCCACTCGCCTGCGCAAAATTAAAATTGGTGTGTAAATCTGCCTTTTTGTACGGTATATTTCACATGTATTTTTTTAAAGAGAGGTATTCAATGATGTCTCAGTAATACAAACAATCACAAGCAGGACCTTTGCTCATTTTTAGTCCATATAATCAAATTATAATGAATGTAGTTTAATGTAGGGATTATTGGACCTTAATTGTGTGATAATAAAACAGTACATAAGACTGAAAGTATTATGTAGTAATGGAGCTAAATATATTTTTTTTTCTTTTTTTTTTCTTTTTTTTTTTTTTTTACAAAAAAGCCGAGCCGTAATGGTGGCAAATAAGATGTCCAGAAGATGTGGCAGCAAATCCTTGAAATTATTATAATTTAGATTATTTAGAATTATTCACTTCACAATAAAAAGTAATCATATATATTTTTCTTTTCAGGTGACTGGCTTCATAGTATAGATGGACAAGAAGTGTCACTTCAAAATGTGGATTCAATTCTAGCCACCATTGCTACTCCTTGCATGGTAAATCTGCTCTGCGGTCAAATTTTGAAGACCTCCGGGACAAGGACAAGTTTTCACTCTCTGTGTTCCAAACATCATGTCTATACCCGGCCCATCGTGCAAGCAACTTCTCCCCCCCCCTCTCTGTTTTAAAATCCTAGCAGGAGTTATTTTGTGTGGGGCTGAAAATCAAGAACAATCCAACTCCCAACAAAAAAAAATTGATTGGGCTCAAGTCAAAACATTATTTTTTAAGACAAGTATTTTGGTGGGTCAAACTTATTTAGGCCATCTAATTCATGCCAGCTCATGCAAAGGGGTAAAATTTTGTCCTGTTAAATTGAAAAAGCCGTGTTTGGCCGACTAGGGGGTTATTCTCCAGTCATTATTTTTTGCATTACAGTAAAACTAAGTTTTTTCATGTTAAACTGAAGATTTGAACATAAATTTTAGAAATGAGATCAATATTTTGACGGTTGCAGGCTACCCTGACCCTCCAGCGAGTTGCTGGCTGTGATGTAACTCAGCACGTGGCACCTTACCTTCTCTCCAAGGTAGGCTGTCTATGTTACTTCAGTGACTTTTAAACAACCTCAAAAGAAGGTGGACTCACACGGACTGAGTGCCCACCCACCTTAGCCACAAAATTTTGAGAAGCCCTGCTCCTCCTTTTTAGGCATTATTTTGTAAGTGTTGTAATGATATGAATCATATACAGTGTGATGAATATATCATACATTCACTTCTCTGCTTCATAAGCGTTAACGACACTTTGATTGTGGTGCCTTAGAGTGGAGGTACAGGAAGCATGCAAAGTTTGCAAGAACATTTAAATAATTTATTTATTTCTGTTTAATTTATCATAATCATAATAATTTAATTGATATCTTAAAACACAGTTTCTCTACAATAAAAACTTGTTTCTGTAAAAACTCGTCTGGCAACTGGCGTTTATTGCCAAGGACCATGGATACATTTCATAGAACTTGAATTAATGATGTAAATTTTTTTACTGCGAACGATGTTGCCAATAATCTGCTGTAGATTTATCAAAGTGGGGTGAATAAAATAAACTGATAACTAGGCTTTTCAACTGTTTCAATTGGCAGCCTTTTCTACGTGCATATTAAATGACTATAAAAGATAAAGTAAAACTGAGTATACATAGTATAACATGTTTCTTCTTCAATGCTTTGATCGGAACTGTGTTTTGAATATTTTTAAAATTACAGGTAAAGGTAAAATATTTGTTTTAAAATGAAATTGGATTTGTTTATGTGCACTGGTGGTCTAGATGGACCAAGATGATATTAATTATTAACTGTTTGTTTGTTTATTTTTATATACTGTATTTACTTACTTATATTTTAATGCCTATTTATTATTCAGCGCAATTCCTTCACACAGGGTCTAGAAGTGGACCAGCTGTTGCAGTTGATCTGCCGAGGTGCAGCTTCAAACGGAGGGGGCAGTGTGGTCCTGCTCTCGACTGCAGCAGCCAATCAGGAGGCCACAGATGAGGCTGGCCGCTTGGAGGAAGTACTCTACTGCTACCCAGAAATCAGACAGCCTCCTCTTATTGCGACAAGAGGCCTGTTTCTCACATTACTGCAACTAATACCCGAATTCAATCAGTCACCACCTCACATGTAATATGGATTTTGTTTTGTACTCTTATCATTATTAGGTAGTGTACCAAAAGTATTGTGAAATTAACCATGCATTCACTTTCTCAATTCTCCTTCTTTTAAATTTGTTCTTTTTCTGAGCTATTGTTTTATTGCACTTGTTTTATGAGAGAATAATTATAAGCCTTTGCTCTCCTGATTACTTTTCCCCTTGGTTCTTTATTTATTTAACTATGCAGCAACATAATGCTACAAGTCATAGGCTGTTAACTACTATGAGAGCTAATTCTTAAATTGTCTTAGAATTTACGGGATTTAGAAAATAATGGTCCATATATCTCACACAGTTTTACTAAACAATTTGCTTCAGTAAAGTACTCTTAAAAGGAACCAAAAAAAAAAAAAAACAACAACAACAACAAAACAAAATAATAAAAAAAATAAATAATAATTGTGACAGTTTCAATGTATCCAGTAGGTCATGCAATTAAAAGTAGCTGTAACGAAAGCTTTGTATACACTGCCGCAATTTCGCTCGCACACATTTATTGTTGGAACTATAGTAGAAAATGGAGGGTAGTGACTTTTTTGGTGCACTCTAATAAGTAAGACATTATTTAAAATGCAATAAATAAAAATATTAAAAGTTGAAGCTGTTCCCTTCCTTTAATTAAGGGCAACAATTCTATGAGGTAGAGAACATTCTCAATACATTAGAGAAGGCTTCTTTCCAAAATGTGTAAATATTAGCAAGTAAATATATTTCAAGAGACTCAATCTTGATGGTTATTCGTACCAGCAAGCTACCATGAAACCTCATTGTTGCAGATCCTCATTGATGCTAAGTGGAGAGCTGCTACACATAATGTACTGTCAAGAAGAAGGCAACCTCATCCTCCTTGCAATGCCCGAGAGCAGGTGACTTAACTTGGTCCTCCTTTGGTCTGCAAGTAAAATGTCAAAACGAGGGTCTTGCTTTTGTGCTTTTCATGGTAGTTTATATATATAAAAATATCAGTGTTGCATAAAATGCTACTAATGATTTTTCCTTGACTTTTGCCACACATATCTGAATGTTATATCAAAATCCAGTTCTGGAATATGTTCAGTTATGGTTGTGTTATAGTAGAGTATATACAGTATTTATAGTTTTAATTAAGCTAATTTCATTGTTATCTGTGTGTTAAAAGTGTGTCCATGCTTGCTGCCAAAGACTTGTTCTGCTATTTTATGAAGGCAGTCAAATTCTCGTACCAATCCTTTACAAGGTATGACCATTATAATTAATTGTTTTTATTATTATTATCTGTATCCTATAAATTATTGTTTATTATTTTTTTTTAACTTGCTGACAATTGTGATTTTTATTCCAGAGCGGCAATAGAACATAAAGCACGGTTAGATCTTCTTGTTGACTCTCTATTTAGTCAGTTTGCAAAAATTCTTGATGGACAGTGCTTGAATGATGTTTTACCAGCAGCATATTTGCTCCCCTTGCCAAGAGAAACTCAAGTAGGTTCCTCATTTATTTGTATGTATAATTTTATTTACACCCCTTCTTTATTTCTAGACTGATCTCAACAACACTCTTGCCCAATTAGAAGCTGCAGATTTTAGTAACCAGATAAAGACTCATTATAACTCTCAAAGGCTGTTTACAATTCTTGGATCGTGCTTGTTGTACAAAGTAAGTTACCCTGCATATAATGATACAATGTCTAGCAGTTGGCAACAATGTTTAATTCCTTTAAAAATGTTCAGTTATCAATTTTGCCTCTTTTAGTTGCACAGACACTGCTAAATTCAATGTTTGTCTAAATTTTTTGTATAAACTATGTATTCTTTATAATCAGATTACCTAACCTGTAGTCTGTTTTTTGAATGAATATAATAAATAAATAAACTAGGTACAGGCCATTACTATCTTGAAGAAGTTCAAAATCCAAGGTAGTGATATTTGTAAATAATGTAGGGAAGAATCTCAAGACAGAGGGCATTTATTTAGATGCTCTGCATTAACCGCGGAACTTGACTTGTTGCCTGGCAACATGAAGAGAGAAGAGAAGGAATCTCTTCTCTATTGACTTACTAGAAGCAAAATGGCTTACATATAGCCAACACGTGGGCACAAGAAAAGAAGAAGTTGCAAAAATGTTAGTGATATTGTCAAGGTTAATGCTGGCTAATGTTCCAGGGCTTGACGGTGTGCTCCCACCTGCCCCGCGGCCTCGTGGCTCAGCTGCAAGCCTTCTGCTGGCTTCACGGACTCTCCACGCTAGGCAGGGAAGGACCTCCCTTGCGGCGGCTGCTCACATGGAAACAAGTTTATTTGTCAACTTCAGGCGAGCCTGATACTTCCTTCAGTATTCCAATTGGACATCACTTCATTCTTCTTCTTGGACAAGTAGGTTAAGCAAAATACTACAATAATCCATTCAAAGTTTTCTCTGTTTGTAGTTGCATAAAGAAATGTCGTCGAAATTTATACACTTGAATTAATTAAAAAATAAACAACAAAACTAACAAATATGTAGTTACAAACTAGAATAACTCTAACATTTTATTAATATTTTTATTGCATATAATAGAGGGTACAAAATTATGATAGTCTGATATTTTTCAGATTTTTTGGAATGCGGGAAATTTCTTTTTTAAATGACTATTGGAGTAATTTATTATTTAGTTATCACTCGTTGATAAAAAGAAGAGAAGCAAGGCTTTATTTTTTATAAATATTTTTTTTATATAAAAAAGCTCCCAGGCTCTTATAAAAAATGTACTCCATCCATTTATAAATTTACATAAAAATATTTTTTACAGGGATTAATTCATATAAGTTATGCATTATAAAATACATAATAATAATTGTTTATCGGATAATTGTTTAAGTAATACAATAATCCATTCCCTGTTAAGGAATAAAAAATACATTAACAGTATAATTACTTTACACATACATGTTTTTGCTTCTAGTTTATTCTCTCTCAAATTATATATATGTGTATTTTTTTGTGTGTAATGGAGTATCGACCTCAAAAATTTTTAAAGCAGAAATGGATAGAGGATGAAAAGTTATGTTACTCTTGATTTTTTTCAGATTTTTTAGGGACCGGGAAGTATTGCTAAAAAGTTTTGGCGAGGTCGGGTTCGAATCCACGTCCCTTTTGGGTCCTATCTTTTATTAAGAGAGGCGGCACTTTTTCTGCACTTTCAATAATTTTTAAAAAATAGTTGCCAGGCTCTAAAAAATCTGAAAAAAATCAGAGTAGCATAACTTTGCACCCTCTATCCATTTCTGCAATAAAAAAATTGAGGTTGGTACTCCATTGTTGATAACTTTCTGCTTCAGAATCATCAGATTTTGGCTATATTATTGGAATCTGGAGGGTGCACTCTTACGTAAGTAGCAGTTGTAATTTTATATGTAGAATGTTACCCTAACACAATTTTTTTCAATAAAAAAAAAAGACAACCCCATACAAAAACAAATTATAGAAAGGTGATAAATAGTATATTCAGAGGGTATAGAATTCATCACCTTCCAATAGTTTGGAATAATCAGCAAGGCCTTACCGATCGATAAGTCACAGAAGGAGAAAGTCTTGTGGTCACAAGTTCACTCAAAAATAAGTTACATTTTTAGTTTCGAATCATCTTCATTAAAATAAATATCGCATTCAAGATGCTTTTTCATATGAAATAACTAGACAGTTTTTAGAAGCATATTTTTAATGACAGTATAATAAAACTGTTATTTTGATCTTTAAACTGAATAATATTAAATTTTTGCAGGAATGAAGAATCCCTTGGCCCTAACATATTTTATGTAGAGCAAGCTCAAGCAACCTTGGATGTTTTTCATCGCTTGGGCATTTCTGAAATTCTGGAAACTTGGTGAGTGTGTTAGAGATACTTCCAATAGTAATTACAAGTTTTTTAATTAAGTGATTGCTCTTAAAACTTGGATTATTTGATCCGACAGGCTGGCGCGAAAAGTTGATCCTGAAGTGCAGGACAGCAGCCTGCCTTCCCCCAGCAAAGTGAGCTCCAGCAAAGGGTCGCCTGCCACAGATCAGTTGATGAGGAATCTCAGGTTGAACCCAGTCGACCAGGGAGGACCTCTCAGCAAAAATGCTGAAGGTAATTGTCTATGTCCTGATTAGAGCCTAGCAACCTGATTTCTTGATGACAATGGACAATATACATGAAAAATTTTATTGCAGAAATGAATAGAGGGTACCAAATTATGCTACTCTGAATTTTTCCATTTTTTTTTGAGTCGCGGAACTATTTTTAAATAATCATTGAAAGTTCTGTGATTTCAGTTGGCACCACTGAATCCTTAATAAAAAAGATAGAGACTGGACGCCTATTGACGCCTCCAGGGGGCGTGGCCGCACTTTCAATAATTATTTAAAAATAGTTCTGGGTCTCAAAAAAATCTGAAAAAATTCATAGCAGCATAATTTGGTACCCTCTATTCATTTCTGTAATAAAAATTTTTCATGTATGTTGTCCATGGCAATCACATACATAAATGAAATGTGTTTATTTATTCTTCATTTACTTTGACTTCTGTTAAAACTTTTAAAAGCATAACATAAACTGAAAAAGTGGTTCAAATTTCACCTCTTAATCTTAAAACTTGAACTGTGTGGGTGATGTAAGTCAAGAGGCTCAGATGGTTGCTCCTATATATATAGGCTTGGCAATATTAGAAGATTTCATGTAATTACTTTTATTTTTCATTGATACTCTGCTGTTGCTGGTTGAAAAATATAGAATGAAACGTAATAGTTGAATAGAATTGGTTGGAAAATTAAAGGAGGAAAAGGAGGAGGAGGGGGGAGTCAAAGAAAAAATATTTATGTTGTTTATTGAACACAGACCTAGTACATGCATTTCATTTTATGACAATGGGAGAAAAGCAAGCAAATACGATTTTTCTTTTTATTGTGTATTTATACTGTATTTATTTATCCACATTTTACATATTTATTATCAAACTTTTTAGAATGTACAGTCTTACTACTAATCTTGTAAGTTAAAGTTAGAGGGGGAAAACGGTGTACCTTGATTTTCTAGTGTCATTATATTCTTACTTGTTAGTATTAATTTATTATTGTTTTTATATACAATATCTTGAGTTGCTCTCACTTCTGTAAGCACAATAGTCCAATGATGCCTAAGTCTACTGTATACATTAGTAATATGTAATATTGTACTATTTTATATTATATTATATAATATGTACATGATAGAGATATGTATTTAATAAAGAATTTTTATAATAGTCCAATGACATTTAATTTACATGTGAGGCAAATATTAATACTTGATATTTCTGAAACAAGTGCAGTATGTAAGATTCAAGTGCTGTAGACGTCTATTTGTGAACTGTCAAGGTAATAATGCTGCTGGCTTACCCCAGAACCCCAGAAGGGATATTGTGTCATGTTATGTGTGTATGTAGGTTGTAAAAGATTTTTTTTTTTTTTTTTTTGCTATTTCCCTGTAGGACGTACTTACAATTAAAAAAAGAAAAAAAAATAATAATAATAAATAAAACAATTTGTTTAGGAAGCTTGTCTGCAAGCAGTTTGTCCCACAAGAGCCACAAGGTTACGTCCATTCTGAAGCAAAACAAAACGTCTGGGCGCAGCAGTGAGAATTCAGAGGACACGTGCAGCCAGTCTGCCAGTGAGAACAGGGCCGCAAGTGACACCAGCTCAGAAGACAGCTGGGGAGGCAGCCCGGTGAGCTACTAACTTCAAATAAATTATTAACACAAATTTGGATGAATATCAGGACTTTAAATTTTTATTCTTAGACTAACAATTTAAGCTAATGTGGAGAGTAAAGTCCACAACAAGAAAATAAGTACATCTTCATAATAGAGTATCAACCTCATTTTTTTTTATTGCAGAAATGGATAGAGCATGCAAAGTTATGCTACCCTAATTTTTTTCAGATTTTTTAGAGGCCGGGAACTATTTTTAAAAAATTATTGAAAGTCCTTTTCGTGACGTCACGCGGCGGCAGTCCTATCTTTTTCTCTTAAGGAGCGGCGTCTCGTAACGTCACAAAAAGGACTTTCAATATTTTTTTTAAAATTGTTGCCGATCTCTAAAAAATCTGAAAAAAATCAGTGTAGCATAACTTTGCATCCTCTATCCATTTCTGCAATAAAAAAATAAAAACAATGAGGTCGATACTCAATTGCCAACATTGCAAATATGGGTCCAGAATTTGTGTCATACCGTGGTGATTTAAAGTATTGTGTTCATTACATTTATAACAAAGATTAATTTTGAGACTTTCAAGAGTAAACAATAATGAGAGAACCAATTATAATTTTCTAATGTATTGAATCAAGCAACTAATTTGAAGCTACACAAATATTCTTATGACAAAATTACAACAAATAATGAAAGCCAAACACATCCCAAATTATTGATCAGTTTAATATTGTTACTTGGCAAATTGAACAGAGAGGTAGTAAGAAGGTATGTTAAATGGCAAAAAAGAAAAAAAAAAAAAAAAAAAAAAAAAAAAAATCCCACACATGAAAATTACGAAAAAAATTTAAAATGTTCTCCTCTACATCCCCTATCAGTAGCTAAAATATCAGGTATAGAAATTCGAGCTAGTTTTTATTTTAGTTATGAATTTTTAAAGTTGACTAACTAATTTAACATGGAAATTTGATTTCTCCATGTTTAAGTAGTCAACTTTAAAAATCCATAGCTCGAATTTGTATACCTGATATTTTAGCTAATGATAGGAGATGTAGAGGAGAACATTTTATTTTTATTTTCATGTGTGGGATTAGTTTTAACATTGGATGTGTTACCTTCCCCTTAATTAATGTTTAATTAATGAATGATTGATATCAGTGTGTCATAGAATATTTTTGTACAAGGTATTCAAATGAAGTAGATCTTAAAATTCAAGAATGTTTTAAAATTGCATGGGGTTTAGTTCTGAGATCTTGAGTTACATCATTAAAATTCCTTTATTTTATTTTATTTATTATTTTTTTTTTTACCATTAGGACACAAATGACGTCCTGGAAAGCACCTTGGAGGTTTATGATGGCCGACTTTCCCACCACGGACTCCCAGTGCCTACACAGTAAGTGTGAACACAACAATGTCATTACCCGCTAATCCCTTCTCAACGTTTGGCACTTGCACCTTGGCTCATTTGAGTCAGTTGTTTTAAGAACAAAAGCAAATACAATAAGCTATAAATTAATAATAATGTTTCAATTTTTTTGATCTACATACAGTATATTTCTTTCTCTTTTTGTTTTAGGCTAGTTGAAGGGTCGCCTAATTGTTTGCTACATTACATCCACTTGGAGACAAACCTGGGAGTCATTTTGGCCCCTGATACAAAACAGGATCTAAGTTTGATATTGACTAATTTTCGCACCACGTGTCTTCAAGTTCGAAGCATGTTGCATCAGTCTGAAGTAAGTTTTTGTAAATATTTGAAAACTGAAAGGCATTTAATTTTCTTACCAGATTGCTGAGAGCCTGAGATTCCTATACCTAGTTACCATTTTAAGTATAAATTTCTTACCAGCTCACACTGATTACTTACTTATAGTTTTAGCTTAGGAAAATAAAACAAAAATAAATGTGCTTCCTCAAAGAATCATAAATTAAAATTTTGGTTTGTTTTATTATGGCAGATAAACATTTTTTTAAGTCATAATAATAATGTTAGGAAATCATAATATTGTATTAAGGGTAAGATAACACGAACAATCAATCATTGTAGTCCCATTTTTTTAACATGTAAACCTTAGCAACCTCATAATGATTCTGAATTTTTTTTTGAGAGACAGTTCTTAGCACCAAAAAAATGTGGAAAAAATTTCAAAACAATCGGACGATCAAATTTTTTTAAATTAATTTCTTAGTTTAGGTCTCCATGGGAAAGCCCTATACTGAAAATTTAAAAAAATTGGATCGTCCGATTGTTTTGAAATTTTTTCCACATTTTTTTGGTGCTAAGAACTGTCTCTCAAAAAAAAATTCAGAATTATTATGAGGATGCTAAGGTATACATGTTAATCAAAGGGGACTACAACAATCAATGGACAACATACATGAAAAAATGTTATTGCGGAAATGAATAGAGGGTACCAAATTGTGCTACTCCGAATTTTTTCAGATTTTTTTGAGACCCGGAACTATTTTTAAATAATTATTGAAAGTCCTGTGATTTTAGTTGGCACCCCTGAATTCTTAATAAAAAGGATAGAGACTGGACGCCTATTGACGCCTCCAGGGGGCGTGGCCGCACTTTCAATTATTATTTAAAAATAGTTCTGGGTTTCAAAAAAAATCTGAAAAAATTCAGAGTAGCATAATTTCGTACCCTCTATTCATTTCTGCAATAAAATTTTTTCATATATGTTGTCCATTGTTTAAGTTATCTTACCCTAAACTTGTTGAACTCAATTTTTCCGATGTTGCATTGGCTAGCTATTAATTTCTTTTGAATTTAATGGTGTCTCTTTACTTGCAAGCAACTTTTTTTTCAACCAATAGAGGGGTAGTTTAGTAAAATGTAGTAAAACTTTGAAATAACTGATAAACTGATATTACAAGTTTTGGACTGTTTTCTCTAGACATTAATATGGGAGAAGATGGTCTTTGAAAACTCTGCATTAAAGTATGTCTGAGACACTCCGAGTTCACCAAAATAACTTAATTGTCACTCAGAATTCAAAATTAAAATTCATTAACCTCCTTGCACATTCATTCACCCATGCTCTTAAATTTGAGCTGTAATTTCATTGTTCTTCACAAAGTTTTATGGGGTACTTTTTTTTTTTTTTTTCAATTTTTGTTGTGACAGATTTGTAGAAGCTGAGGTGAAAATTTAACTATCTCTCTGACTATTGGCCAGCCAGACAACTGCATGCCACACTGTGCAAACTTAATCCCTGGAAGTAAAAAAGTTGTCACCTCCTCAGCATGACAGCAGCAGCAGACGGTGGATGAACCAATCCGTCGTGGCGTTGACCGAGCTGGGAGTCTTGTTTGAATGTGCCGATCATCCAGATGCCGCAGTGTATTGGGTTGTTGGGTAGGAATGAGTTGATCGCTCGTGCATTTCTAATGTTAATAATACCTTCTTTTTTCAGGAGACATTTCCATGCCCCGCACCCGAGAGAAGTTTATGTATGTTACGAAGATTCAATATCACTTAATTTAGTAGAACTGGCTTTTCGATTGGCTTTAAGTGCAAATTTTTTTAACTAAAAATATTGACTGTAGGTGTAATGAAACATTGCTATTTGTATATAATTATTTAAATGATAATATTTTTTTATTGATTATCTTAATTCATCCTAGTACACAGAAAAAAATACAACAACAGCACAGTGCATTAACAAAGCAATATAATGGGAGCAATGGGTGATATGAAAAATGAAATATAAATAAAATATAGGTATTTTGTTGTCTTGAGACATGTGCAGATCTCATGACGAAACTGGTGACATTGGGGAAAATCTGTTGCAATAATATTTATGTAAAATTTGTAAAGTAATATATAATGTAGACTTTATATTTTTTAATAAACACTTCAAAAGAAAGGTTTCAAGTTTTTCAACGTTTTTCTATTCATTATTACTTTTTTTATACAAATTATACATATAATAGTATATAATGTACATATATTAATTTGTTTTCCTTCATTATATATAATTGTAATTATAATATTTCCTTCCTCAAAATAAGTAACAATTATTTATTTGCTCACTATATACATATGTTATATATAATATATGATTATATGATAATTTCTATAGAAATGCTAAAAAATTAGCGAAATGAAAAAATTAAAGTTAGAAATTATGTGCCGTGTTACAGAGTAATAAAAAAGAAAACATATGTAAATTTAATTTTATTTTAATTATATCACTTTTTTAATTAATTGGTAAACAGACAAATTTATAACATTTAGCATGTTTTTTTTTTAGTTTTGAACATAATATATATATATATATATATATATATATATATATATATATATATCTATATATATTATATGGCCTTGTTGCGTTGAATGCACCGGTTCTCGTTAGATCACCGAAGTTAAGCAAAACATTGAGCGTGGTTAGTACTTGGAGGGGTGACACTGTAAACAAGGTTGGCTTAATTTATACAGGTTAAGCCACGTGCGTATCTCGTGCGTCATTTTTCCACTATTTCCAGAAGGGACCCATTGCACCGCGAAAATTCAAAAATAGCATTGCATCATGGGCGCATTCAAAGTTTCGCGGCACGATGGGCCTTCTGGAATACTTGAATCTGATTGGCTAAGCTAGCCCGTTAACATTGGTCAAATCGGAGGCTTAACCTGTATTTAAGCCAACCTTCGCTGTAAAAAGTGACACTGCTGCCATCTACTGGCACGTGCTGTATGTACGTACGGCGGCACAATTGATCACGGTGCTGCCATCTCTCGAAATATTTCCGAAGGAAGTGATCACCCCTGTAAGTTCAAATACTGCAGGCCTCACAGATCTGGTAGTCGAGCCCAGAAGAGTGCAGGAAAGGGTTCTGGGAGCCTGAGCCTGGTAAGCCCCAGCTCGGTCGCAAGATAACTCTTAGACACAATTAAGGTTAAATACCTGGCCACACCCGAAAGGGTAAAATGGCGTCAAGGATATTAACTTTTTTTTTTTTTATTAATATAATACTATTATAATACATTATTAGGGTAAGATAACGCCACCAATGTTAAAAAAAACTCTCACACAAAAATTTTATGAAAAAAAATTAAATTGTTCTCCTCTACATCGGATCCCCTACAGACTATCCCATAAAATTCGTGTGTCACTTTTGATTTTTGACTACAAACTGAAATTTCATATTAGAGACTTGAAAAATCGTATTCCTATTAAAAACATGACATGAGTATTTGGTGGTACCATATGGTGGTACCTTTGAAATTTTGCTCTGATAATTTTTCAACCTTTAATAAAAATGGGGTCCAAAGTGGAAAGTTTGATTTGCCTTATGGCGTGTTTCAATGTTAAAGTAACTGGTATTTTAAATCCGATTTTGTTAAGGATTGAAAAACAGGGGTGAAAAAATCCCCTTCCCAATTTTTGACATTTTTTCAATCCTTAACAACGCCAGTTTTGGTGTTTAAACCTTATATAACTTCTATAGTAAGCCAAATAGACAAGATTTTTTCTTTTCTCCCCTCATGTTGCCAGGGCAACGAGTCAAGTTCCGCAGATATTGCAGAGCTGCATGCACCTGAATAGATGCCTAACTATATGAAGTACATTTAAATTACTTGCAGGGCTTGTGTGTATTAAAATAATACCTCAAGCTAGTAAACCTTTTAAATTCTTATATACCATGAGACAAAATCCTATAAATTCCATAAATTTATAAAGTATGCATGCACCTGAATGAATTAAAAAGGTATTAATGTTAATAATAACATAATATTAATATTAACATTAATTATATATTATATAATAATAATTAATATATTATATTATAATTATATTAACATATATTAATATTATTATTAATTATATTATATATTATATAATGTATATATATGTATACATATATACATATACACACACATAGTATGTAAATTAAACTGACCCATAAACTGACCATTAGTATATGTTAGCGCCCAAAGCCGAATTCGGACAATGTCCAAAAAAAGTGACCAAACCTAGTTGTGGTTTTTGAATTTTGACCACAACTAGTTCTGGTCAAATCATAAAAACCAAAACCCGTTGAGAGAGAGAGAGCTCGTCGGCTTTTGGTTAAACAAATTAACCACATCTAGTTGTGGTTAAATCAGAAAAACCAAAACCCGATGTGAGCCTTATTTCGGCTTTTGGTCACTTTTTCACATGTTTAACCAAAACTAGGTTTGCGACTAAAAGGTTTGCGACTATTCTTTAATGCGACTAAAGAATATATTCGTACGTCCTGCTTTATTCAATAGCAATTAACACTTAATTTATTTCAAAGCTTGCTTTATTTAATGCCAAAATGTGTATCATAAAAAGGAATAATAGTTAATAATAAGATGTAAATAAATATTAATTATAAAATAAATAAACAAACCTTTAAAAGTTTCCAATTGTAAAACATTTCATTATTATTAGCATTTTGTATCACATTGCTTAATTCATAATTTTTAATTATTATTCATTAATACTTAACACATGCAGTTTTAGATAGAGAGCATCTCACCTCAATACAACCATATATTATACTATATATATAAAGAACTAAAGCACCGCATTTGAAAGTATAATATTATATATATTATTATTATACCGAGTTAAACTCCTTCAATTATTATAATATCTTTGACAGTACTTTTGGTGATACAATTCTGAGAAATAAACATTTCACATTACAAAGGTTATTCCATTTCCCTTCTATGATACTGTATAACGATAAGGACTTTATCTGAGTAGACTCTGATGAGTCTGATGCGTACCTTAAAATATGGTGTGTGGTTCAATAATTTGGTGGAGATGCAGCTCTATTATACGTAATTATACAAGTCTTCTACTCGCAATGGTTTATAATGTCTGTCGCATGCAGCCTCTTTCATTGTTAAACACGGGACGATGTAGTGTTTGATTTTGTCACCAGAGCAGAGAACGTAATGGCATTGTTGGCGCTAATTAACCGTTTTAACTTCATAATTAATAACGGTTATTTTCCATAAGTTAACATGCAAATCAACAACCGTCACATGTTTTTCCTTTCACGTACGCGACAGACATTGCACAACACTTTTTTTACTAACAACGAGCAGAAGACTTTGAATTTAATATAATGGAAAATATTAATGAATAATTAAAAATTATGAATGATAAAAATGAGGAAGTATATTAATAAAATATTATACGGTTAGAAACTTTTAACTTCTTTTATTAATTTTATAATTAATATTTTTTTACTTCTCATTATTATGTCACTGTTATATAGCCGTTATTTGATTATGATAAACGTTGGCATATAACATAAAGTAAGCTTTGATATAAATTAAAGTGTTGTTATTGAATAAAGCACAAACATTCTTTAATCGCATTAATGAAATGGCCAAACCTAGTTTTGGTTAAACATGTGAAAAAGTGACCAAAAGCCGAAATAAGGCTCACATCGGGTTTTGATTTTTCTGATTTAACCACAACTAGATGTGGTTAATTTTGTTTGACCAAAAGCCGACGAGCTCTCTCAACGGGTTTTGGTTTTTATGATTTGACCAGAATTAGTTGTAATCAAATTTAAATGACCAAAAGCCGAAATATTTGTTCATTTCGGGTTTTGGTCAAAATTAAAAAACCACAACTAGGTTTGGTCACTTTTTTTGGACATTGTCCGAATTCGGCTTTGGGCGCTAACAAGTATATATTGATGATTCTTTTCATCTTATGCTCACGTGGTCTATTATTAAGTATTTCTTAAGTTGATTATATATATATATATATATATATATATATATATATATATATATATATATATATATATATATATATATATATATATATATATATATATATATATATATATATAAATTTACTCTTAATTAGATCTGCATGGTGTAAATAACTCTATAGAGTTATTTACACCATGCAGATCTAATTAAAGGACATAAAATCAAGACTTTAATTCCTTCCCCAAAAGTCAACTTTATAAACTACATGGTCAGTATAATTATATTATATAGGATGAGTTATATATCTTTACTTCATTTGTTTTTATAGAAGCAAAAAAAAAAAAAAAAAAAAAAAAAAAAGTATCATAGCAATTATATATTACATACTGTACATTTATATAATATATATGATTAAATTAAAGCATGTTTTTCAACATTTTGGAACATTGGTGTTATTTTTATAATTATTTTAAACCCAAACCGTGTTTACCCGCCATCTCGGCGGGTAAACACGGTTTGGGTTATATATATATGTATAATATATACGCCAAGGCAAAAATGATTTAATAAATCGATTTGAGACAAAACGTGTTGTCATTTTATACCTGGAAATTCAATGCCAAACGACTAACAGGTTTCTTGTCAAAGCAAGTTAGTCATTTTAGTTGCGGCATCATTTATATTTATATAATCTTATTACAACTTAATTCCAAAACTATACAATACAATATATACAGCAGCAGATGTGCATATAACATTATAATAGCCAAAGCGTATTATATTTCTTCTTTTTTTCATGCCCATGATTTAGCTGGAGTCTTACCTATTTTATTTCTAGCTAGTAAGTCAATATATAGAAACAGAACTCTTTCTCTTTTGGTATCATAATGTTGCTAGGACAGCTAGGATGTATTACATAGTACATTTAAACGCAACATATTTTTAATATAAAAAGGTTAACTAAATGTTTGCCTATATTTATTTACAACAAATAAAATTCATTTTGGTCAAAAGATCCAAAAGCATTTTCTTCAACCAAACATGCATATTGACTTAATTAAAAATTAAAACAAAAAAATAATGATTGATTATTGTTCTTGTTAGAAACAGCAATTAAGCAGGAGGAAAAGAGACAGCAAGATGGCAGAGCGGAACTTGCAAGAAGCTGTAAAATTGGTATTATAAGCAATTATAAATAAAATGTGCGGCTATAAAATTTAGAGCAACTTGATCTGAACTATCAGCTAGATGTTTAAAAAAAAAAAAAAAAGAAAAAAAGAAAGAGTATAAAATATATAATTATACACACTTTATATATAATATATACTACTTATATAGATTTTTGTTTGCATATATTTTTCCTTGCATAGCAAATTTGAACACTGAGCGAATTTAATTTAATATTCATCTGATCGCAACATGTGTTATTAAAGCACTCTTTGATCTCACAAAAGAATAGAAACTTTTGCATAATATATTCATGTGCCCAGGGAGACACTTAATAATGTTTAGCTTTAATGAGTATACTTTTATTTGAAAATATATTTTGCTTAAACAAGGTTTGAATTATGGGCACAACTAAAAATTAAACTGAATATTTATTTAATAAAATATTTATACAATTAAGGTTTGTTTTTTTAAGTTCGTACCATTTTTCAATATTTTGTAACGTAAATATTATGTTGTTCACTTTTTAACAAAACTTGCAAGATAAAACAATAAAACATAGATACAATAAAACAAGACATTTTTAATGATTATAGGAATTTTGTAAATCATAACAGCATTTAAGTTCACATTTGAAGGTATAAGAGCTGCCTAGCTGCATCTTTATGACAACCATATCTAAGCATTTTATATAAAGTTATTTTTCATGAATGCAATTTATGAATCTGTATAATCAGTAGAGATAGCCATCCAAAAATGGATGTAGCACATAACTGTAAGGGCTACACAATTTGCTCATTTTTATGTTGCATAAGCAAATAATTTTGAATTTGATAAAAGTTAATTTTAATATTCATAAAATGTCTATTCGTACACTTCCTGCACCCGATCAACCTTACATCTAGGTACATCAAGTCAGTTTGATGCAGAAAGTGTACACTGGCAAGGGTTAATTTACCAACAGACCTATAATTTTCACTGCAAAGAATAGTTAAAAAGCAAATGACATTGTATATTGTGGAAAAAAAAAGATTTTATGTTTTACACACTGCTGTAAGCAGACATTTTGTGTCGCAGTAAAAACATGTCAATACACTATACACCTTAATGGTGATGATGATACATTGATAACTTTGATGGTCTTTGTGGAACTGCTTCAGTAACAATTAACACTTCAGGAATTAATACATTTTATATTTACAGGGTGTTTATAAAATTCCAAGAGTTAGAAATTATTTTATCTAAAAAAATAAGTGTCGAATCATATTAATTTTGGTATTAATGGAAAGCTAGTAAATGTATTTTTTATTGGCAAACTCATAACTACCAACAACAGCTGGGGCTATAGTGATGCTTGATTTAAATCCACACGGAGACTAATTTAGTCTTATGTTAATACATTGCATACAAGTGTTGATATTTCGTGAGGAGACAACTGTGGTTTCAAAAGCTAAATGTGTAAAATTTAAAACATAATTTACTACCTAAAATTTCTGAGCCTATCTACTTCCGGTTAGATTTAACTTTTTTTCCTTTACATCCCATCGCAATTAAGATCATATTTCTCATAATTAATCTAGAGACCTCTCTCCATTCTGGCTGGTCAGTGTGATCATACGTACCTCACAATTAAGTAAACAGTGGGAGGATATTTAGCCCTCCCCTAGTCAACAAACTAACTCATGCCAGCAGCTCGAGCCACAGAATATGTCATACGAGTTTGGTATGAGTCATTCACCTGTCAATGGTAGAGCACAGGGAAAACTTGTACAACACTTGTGCATCTTAACTTGTAATTAATATTATATCTTGAATTTTTGGGAGAATTTTTTCAGCTGTTCATTCCCTGCGTTGCATAAAGAGTAAACAAGGCAGTCAAATTAAAAAAAAAAAAAAAAGTCCACAATATTGACATAACGAAAAAAGAAAAAAAAAATGCACAAAAGTTGAAATTTTTATAACATCAACATGCGGACACGTTTCATTCTTCTTCTTGAAATTGACTGCTTTAATTGTTTGCTCTCTATGCAGCGTGGGGAATAAATAGACGAGAAATAGGGGAATCAAGGCAACAGAACAATTCTCCCAATCAATAGCTTTCCATTGATACCAAAATCAATGATTGGACATTAATTTTTATAGATTATTTATACTTATTATTTTAAACGGGTGGAACTTAATTTGTAAACACACTGTATATGGATATATATATAATTAAAAATAAAACAGAATTTCATAAAATAAAATGTAATCTGCTGGTTAATTTACACTTTTGTTTAAATAAATTCATATATTATGTTTTACATTTAAAATAGCACAAAATAAACTCTCCTTCCAGAAACTGAAGGAATTTCACAAGTTATCTCTGTAACTTTGCGATTAACAAAGAGCTCGTTTCTTGTACGTATATAGCACATTTCTTGAAAGCTTTAATTGTGTTTTCTTGAGGGTGAAAAGAATCAAATAAAAATCTTTACTGTTGGGATAAAAGTTTTCATGCCTGCATAATATCTCAATGGTCTCTCTTTACAACTTTCAATTTAGATTTCTCCCTTTCTACCTCGTTTGAAAAATCCTAAAGACTGCATGCCAGTATTGCAAACAACAAAATTTAACATTTCATCTAAATTTTACTGCCACTTGGGGTATGAAAAAACATAACGAAAGTAGGGAGTTGGACTACATTATTATTATTTTTTGTCAGCACAGATTCAAACTGAAATTAAGAGCAAGATAACACGAAACATTGATTGTAGTAGTCCCATTTGATTAACATGTAAACCCAACCCAAGCAACCTCATAATAATTCTGTTTTTTTTTTTTTTTTTGAGAGACAGTCCTTAGCACCAAGAAGTTGCAGAAAAAATTTCAAAACAGTCGGACGAGCCAATTTTTTTTTACATTAATGTTTTAAGTTTTCAGTATAGGGCTTTCCCATGCATGGAGAGCTAAACTAAAAAAATAATTTAAAAAAAAATTGGCGTTTTGAAATTTTTTCTGCAACTTCTTGGTGCTGAGGACTGTCTCTAAAAAAATATTCAGAATTATTTTGAGGTTGCTAAAGTTTACACATTAATCAAATGAGACTACTACAATCGGTGTTTCGTGTTATCTTACCCTTAATGCTTATTTTAAAAAGAACATTGGAGACCCATTTAAAAGTTAAATCGGTGTCTGCTCCTCAAAAAAATTATAGAATTTAAATCCTACCTTAATTGCTGGTAAAAATAAAAATAATGCAAAATTATAGAACAGGCGGTGATATTCTACTGCTTAAAGAAGCTTTTCAAAAGTGCTAAACAATAAGCTAAATTAATGTAGTCGATAAGATGAATTGAAATCATCTAGAACTTTAAAAACACCTTGTAACGAAACTGCACGTTTATGTTACCGGACCACAATATACAAATTAGTAGGTGCACGTATAAGCGCGGATCTAAAGGGGGGGGGGGGGATAATGGGGGAGATCTCCCTTCCCAAAAAGTCCCAACCAAAATACATTGAAGGTTTGAAGGTGTTACCACCCCCCACTCGTCGCCCTCCTTCACTCCAAAATTTAATATTGTGGGGTAGCTCCCCCCCCCCCCCCCCCCCACAGAGCTGTGCGCTGGATCCACCCCTGTTCATGTCCTCTTTACGTTGATTCCCAAAACAGCTACAGGAAAGAGCCGGAGCACTTGAAAAGGCAAACCTGAAGTTAAGATGAGTTTCCATGAAGCCATTTCAAGCAAATTAACACAGTTGTTTCAATATCATTTGGCAGCCATGCTGGTGATAAAATTGCAGCACAGGTCACCAAGATGGCTGACACTGAAGCAAGTGTGCTTTTCTCACCCCACCAAGCCCAGCTTTACACTGCTTCACAGAAAAACACTTTTACATTGACTTTCGGGAACTACAAAAGTTTTTTTTTTGTTTTTTTTTTTTTTTTCAAGATCATCAATTAATAAAAATCAGAAAGTAATTTTTAATGTCTTTAATTAGAATAAAAATATTGGAAATACCCATTCAAGTACTAGTTTTCATTGTGATAATTGTTTTAAATAATTTCCTAAGTTTTAATTTATGCGTAATTCTTGTGCTTTTGATATGTTGATACAGGATTTTATGTTATTATTTTTTTTTATTTTATTAAAATTTCTCTATTCAAAAAATAAAAAATAAAGAGCCATGCAATCAAAAGTAGACTATGCTTGTAACTTGTTTAATAACAACATCATTCATCACTGCAGGGGGATGGCACACAAAGTGTTCTTTTCAATCAGAAGTAAAGCTAGCTGAGGTAGCCTAGAACAATATTTATATAGGCCTACATATATATCTAACTTAATGTGCATCAATTCTAATAATTATTAAAGGCTCAAGGCATTTTTATAACATTGGCTGCAATTTTTTTTTTTTTTTTTTTTTTGAGTACCATCAATTACAATGGAGTATCGACCTCAATTTTTTTCAGATTTCTTAGAGCCCTGAAAGTATTTTTAAAAAAAATATTGAAAGTCCTTTTCGTGACGTCACGAGGCTCCTCTCCTTAAGAAAAGGATTGGACTTACCGCCACGTGACGTCACGAAAAGGATTTTCAATAATTTTTTAAAAATACTTACAGGGCTGTCAAAATTTTGAAAAAAATCAGGGTAGCATAACTTTTCACCCTCTATCCATTTCTGCAATAAAAAAAATTTGATGTCGATACTCTATTGATTGAATTTATTAAACACAAATAGTGTACAGTGTGTACAGCAAATGGAGGTGTAGCAACAAAATGTGTCTCGACCAGGAGGTGTCATGAGACCGCCTGTTACGGAGGAGGCGTCTGGCTCGGGCCGTGCTCAGTTTCGTGGACCCCAACATGGTGCTGGATATGATCCTGACCGTGCTGGACCAGGAGATATTGCTCGTCGAGGTAGTGACGCTAGCCTGGGTGCTGGGCCTCGACGTGGCAGCTCCGTTGGTCAAGGTTCTGACCGTGGCTCAACTCGAGGCTTGATCCGCAGTTCCCGAGGGGTCGTTAAGTCCATTGATAATGTCCGGACCAGACCTGAGAGCCTCGTTTCCAAGAAAGGCACGTCTGGCCGCCCACTGGGCCTCCATGCCAACTACTTCCGGCTGTGCTCTGTGACTGACTGAGTGCTGTACCAGTACCATGTGGAGTTTGCCCCTGAAGAGGACCGTCCTGGAGTTTGTAAGGCACTCATGCGAAATCACCGCGAGCGCCTTGGAGGGTTCATCTTTGACGGAATGATCCTTTATACCAGCCATCGCTTGGAGAGCCCGACTATTCTGTTCTCCACACGTCAAGGAGATGAAGCCTATATGCGTATCACCCTCAACCTGACGCGCCAAGTCAATCAGGGTGATCACGAGTATTTGCAGTTTTTCAACATCCTCATGAGAAAATGCCTTGGAGCTCTGAAGTTGCAGCTTGTTGGTCGAAACTTCTTTGATCCCATCACCAAGATTGACATCAGCCAGCACAAGATGCAGTTGTGGCCTGGCTACGTGACATCTATTCGTCAGTATGAGCAAGAGATCCTCATGTGCATGGAAATCACGCACAAGGTGATGCATACCGACACAGTGCTAGATCTGCTCCTCGACACTCAAAGAAAGGGAGGTGCTGAATTCCAGCAAACCTTCAAGAACGCGGTGCTGGTCCTGGTTGCGCTCACGGACTACAACAACCGAACATATCAAATTGACGACGTTGACTTCCGTGTGATGCCAGCGTCTAAGTCCATATGAGAAATAATCGTGACATCTCTTATGCAGAGTACTATGCTGAGCGCTACAACATCAGAATTGGCCACACCCAGCAGCCACTGCTGGTGTTGAAAAGCAAGGCCAAGGCCATGCGTGCAGGTGTCCTCGAGATTTCCTACTTGGTTCCTGAGCTGTGCCGCATGACTGGCCTCACAGATGACATGCGGGCCAACTTCCACCTCATGAGAGCCTTGGCTGAACACACTCGCGTGGGACTCAGCGTGCGCATCGAGAAGCTGCTGAATTTCAGTCGCCGCCTGCGCTCCGAGCAGTCAACTGTTGACGAGTTGCAAGAGTGGAACATGAGTGTGGCTGAAGAGATGGTGACCTTCAGGGGCCGTGTCTTGCCTACGGGAAACATCGTTTAGGGTTTGGCCGGCCAGGAGGTGAAGTATGATGCTGGTGCAAACGTCGATTGGACCGGAAAACTTCGCTCCTACCCCATGCTTGCCATTGCCCACCTCGAAAAGTGGGTTGTGATGGTACCCTCAGATATGTGCCGAGATACAGAGACCTTCATCGGCCATGTCATGCACTCTGTCCGAAGCATGGGCATGAAGATGGATGACCTCTACGTCCACCGAATCTCAGATGACCGACAGGCCACATATGTCACCAACTCGAGGAAATGCTCTCTACAAAAAATCCTCAACTTGTGGTTTGCATTGTGAGCAACAACCGTGGTGACCGCTACAGTGCCATCAAGAAAAAGTGTTGCGTAGATCGAGCAGTTCCAACCCAAGTGATCACAAAGAAGGCCATGACCAATAAAGGTGTGATGTCTATTGCTACGAAAGTAGCTATTCAAATCAACTGCAAAGTTGGCGGAGCCCCGTGGACAGTCGAGATGCTGTTGAAGGGCACCAGGGTAGTTGGATTTGATGCCAGCCATGACACCATGAACAAAGGTCTCTCCTATGGGGCCCTTGTTGCATCCCTCAATAACAGCTTTTCTCGATTCTTTTCTGCTGTTAATGCTCACGATTCGGGAGAAGAACTTAGCAACGAGATACTCCATTAACAGTACAATATGGTGTCTTATAAGTATACAATTTTTATACAAGTCATATGTAAAAAGTTTGTAGTATCTTACTAATTATTATTATTATTATTGAAAGTAGTACAAACAAGATTTTTTAAAATTTAATGACCCAAAGTATTAAAAAAAAATAATAATAAATAAATAAAAACTATCACGGCATTAAAGCATATTATTCATTGCCTAGTTTGGTCTGGGGCAGGTCACACCTCTATTTCTTGATATTTAATTAATACATATTTGCAAGCAACATTACACAATTTGACACAACTATGTCTTCACCCAAAATTCCCACATATACACATATATTTAAAATGTTTGTATTTAAAGCACAAACACTAAAAAATTGACTAAAAATATCAAGCAAGGCTTTTTCTTTCTTTTCTTTGTTTTTTTGTGTGTGTTTTTTCTCCTTTTTTAAATTGATTTTTAAGGTACATTTTACTTGTCCCATACTAGTTTCAATGTTGTAATTAACAAATTCAGCTTGTATGAAAAATTTCTTAAAAAATCATTTAACATTGACAAAAATACAGTATGGATAACAAGTAAGCTCAGGTCTTTGATGGCTAAACAAATTTTAAATTATAAAATTCAACACAGTAAAAAACTGCTTCGCAAAATACAGATCATTTAAGATGAGCATTAAGTAAATAATCAACAATTACATACCGTATGGTAACTTGAAACAAATATACATATATTTTGTGGTTTAATTATAATACGATAATATTGGTGGTGTTTATTTGATTCAGTAGAAAGAAACAAGTTTTAAAATCTATCTTTAAACTATTACAATACATATTATTTAAAGTGTTTGCTAATAATAGAAGGAGATAGATAAAGAGAGAAAGGGGGAGAGGGAGAAAAAGGGAGGTAGGGAGTGAAGGAGGGAGGGAGAGAGAGAGAGAGAGAGAGAGAGAGAGAGAGAGAGAGAGGGAGGGAGAGAGAGAAAGAGAGAGAGAGAGGGAGAGAGAGAGAGAGGGGGGGGGGAGGGGAGAAGTAGAAGAAAAATTATACAAACTAAAGTTAACCCATTTGCATTGGAACACATTTCAAAAATCAGCAAATTCCTTTGCACATTTTTCAGTAGAAGAAATTCTAAGAGCTTCTTCTTCATAGTCATCAAAGTTGCTTGTGTCACCTGGTCCCTTGCATCTGGGAGAAAATGGTGCTTCTACCTATAAGCAGATTTTGGCTTATGAGCCGTCATCAGCTTCAAACCCCACCACCTTCCCTTTCCTGCCCAAATATAATGACAAATACATTTAGAATGTATATGATAAGACATGCTATTTAATAAATATAATTATTAAAAAACAAACAAAAAAAGAATTAATTGGTACGTAAAATAAACAAGATGTATTACATTCTTGAAAGGTGTATACAAATAGAAAGAAGTAGAAGTGTAGGTAGTATAATTCTCATCATGATAATAAAACTTATTTTTCTTTGGCAACAAGCTTAACAATCAACGTAATTTGATCTCAAAAAGGAGATGATAAATCAATAAAGGCATATTTTTGTGTATACATAATAACAATTATAGTAAAAATATAACAATTTATAACTTGATGCTTTTGTATAAATTATTAAAAAATAAGCTGAATGCAATTTACAGAAGCTACACAACAAGCCAAACTAAAGGTGGTTTAAAATATACTAATATTACTCAACAAACAAACCAAACACATGCTCTTGATATTTCGTTCTAGAAATCAGTAAATTCAAGCACAAAAGTCTCTGTCGGCGAAATATTGAAGATGGTGTTATTTTCTTTGTATTCCACAAAGTGGGTCGTGTCACCGGCATGGCGCACTTTCGGCCGCATTGGTGCTTCCACCTTCACGGTCATGCAAAGAAAAGTCAGGCAAAGAGATTAAGTGCAGCTAAAGACTAGGGAAATCAAAATAAAATGTCAACTAGTGGATTATGAAAAAGGTATTCAAGCCAGTCATGCTATTAAAAATACTACAGTGCAGTTCAAATTAAAATATTTATGGACAAAAAAATATTTATATAAAATAGGTAATGGGAAATAAATGTTCTACAGATAAATTAAGAGATGCAAGCGAAAAGAAATATTCAGTACAGTATTAAGTTGTATAAAATTTGCATGTAATCTGACGTTAATTGTTAGATAGTATTATTTGTTTTGTACAGGGACCACAACAAAAATGCATGAACTTGTTCTGGCTGAGCTAACTATGTACCCTGTCTGACTTTAAATTTCAGCAAGCTCTAAAATAATGTTCCGGAAAACAAATAAGTGTTCTGAGACTGGAAATAAAAATCACAGACTCTCAACAAGTAGCAACTAAGCAGAATAAATTTTATATTGAATCAATATCTGAGTTAAAAAAAAAAAAATCCGATAATGTCATTTATATTCTAAAAATGATGAAATATAGTAAAATATCAAAGTATCCAGTCACTTGTATTCCACAAATAGCTTAATTGTCTCAATTGTCTCAAAGTTAGATAAACTCAACCAGCACATTTTTGTTGCGTGTGAAAAAAAAAAAAAAATAAATAATAATAATTAAAATATTCTTATATACCCTGAAAAGTGACCAAACTTCCCCCTGATTTTGAAGGTTTGAATATCATTAGTATAACTAATAACTACACATATACTACCATAAAATAAATGCAAGCAAGGAAATATTAAGAGATTCATAGCATGTACAGGAAGGTTCATCTGGCACTAAAAGTATTAGCAATGTTGAATTTTAGTTTAGCTTCAAGAAATGTTAACAATTTTGAATAATAATTAATGTTTTTTAATAAAACGATAAATTGTCTGAATTATAAAAATGATAACACAGCTTCTATCATTGTATATTTTACCAAATTGTTTTTAAAACTCTAAATTCTTTATTAAGGTTTATTAATCGGGTTTATTGCAATTCTATAATCCTACCTTCTTTTGGAAAACGGCGATCCAATCGGTTGATTGAAACCAGCGGTGGCTCTTGATGTCGTTGACGTGGTTGCGGAGGTTGCCGTAACGTTTCGTCAGATCAACTTGCAAGAGGTTTCTCAGCAGATCTTTCAGATCAGAACTGAAGTGGGATGGATACCGCACCTGTTGCATCACACTATCAATTTACTGGTGCAAATTTACACACAACAGACATTATAATAACAATAAATAAGACTTTATTTGGAGATTTTTTGGTGCTTTTCCTATCAGTAACATATTATATTTAAAGGAACAAAATTTTATTCATCAATAATGCCTAATAATAATAATGTCTCTAATGCACAGGAAAAGGTTAATCATTAGTTCCATTCTTACCACAGTGTACATAAACTTGTTTTTTTATGAATAAAAGAATTCAAAAAAAACAAAAAACAAAAACAGTACAGTAATTGCAGGGACAAAGGAAACGCATCATATAGCTATATCATGTGTATAGCTGTAGAAAAATAATGTACTATCCATAATGGTAACTAATTTTATATAATGGAAAAGTCAGTTGTACTGTTTTGTAACTGGCACTATTTTAAATTATAGTACAGATACTATTTCTTACCTTTCCAGAGACGATTTTCTCATAGATCTGAATTGGTTGATCTGCAAAGAACGGAGGGTAACCTGCTGCCATTTCATAGACAAGAACGCCTAAAGCCCACCAGTCAACAGCCTTGTTGTATCCCTGAAATAACACTGAGTTAGCTTCTTTCCAAGCATCATAGGTAGTTCAATGTTTCCACAACATTTGAACGTAGAACACCAAGAACCTTTGGCAATCTTAATGACTTACTACCTTATTATCATTACACTTAAAATGTACTAGTTTTCTTCATAAGCTTTTGGGAATCATCTGATCCCATCTTCAGATGAATCAGAGTGATGATAAGTTAAAAAGCTATTAACACTGTAACGCTAACATTTCTTGGCATACTACAACAAAACCAACCAAGGAAATAGTCCCGTAAGATTTCACTTTTCACTACTTTTAACTTATAATGGACCTTCGTCAGAAAAACATTATTTTTTAAAAAAAGACAGAACTAGATATATTGCATAAAATAATTGTTACATTTTTCACACTATGTTACCTTGCTCAGGATGATTTCTGGTGCCAAGTATTCAGGAGTGCCACACAAGGTCCAGGTCCTTCCCTTTACTCTCTTGGCAAATCCAAAATCAGTAACCTGATATAAAAAAGAAAGAAAAAATATGGTTATTGTAAAAACGTATTTTTAGTTATACAATTTCTACTATAGATACTAACATAATTGTAAATGACTTGGAACATAGCCAGGTCACTTAAACGCCGTGACAAATATGATGTACGATTTCATACAAACATGTAACACCAACTTTATCCTAAAATGTATGAAATTTATTTGAATGTGCAAAACAAATTAAAGCTCGAAGTTCTTTCTGAAAACGAAAAATTTAATTTGTTCAGCATTTGCCATACTGCATATTATATTAAATAATATACACATATAAATATTATGTGTACTATTTCGTTTAAATTAAATAATATATAACAAACTTAATGGATAATTTTTCTCAAATTGAACATGCATAAAAATATAATTTTTTTTTTTTTTTTTTCATGAGGATCTGGCAATAAAGATTACAGTAAAAACTTGTTATTACGTAAAGCCAAGGGACCCAGGAAATTAGGTTTACCTTACATCTAAGAGTATAATCTAATATTGAGTTCCTCCTAACAACGAGATGCTTATTAATTTTGACGGGACCTAGATCTCCTTTACTTAAAATTGAATTTTATCTAACAACAAGTTGTGTAATCTCACTTTACGGAAAATATGCAGTGGGCAAGGAGTCTGTCATTTGTGGTTCCTTAGTCTTGACAAAAAGCAAAACCACTTGGTGGCTTAATTGTTATCTGCGAAAACAAAGTAAGAAGCCAACTATGCTGAAAGTGGGTTTGAGCTCATCACCGAGTATTTATAAAATGAACTGAGGTATGGCAATACTTTCAATTTTCATATTTTGTAAGGATTGATTGCTTTACAGCTACTACCTGAAATGGTCTTAAATTTGTTGAATTGAATGTAAATTTCCCTTCCTGTTTTCTAAGAAATATTTTAGGGTGTAAAAGCAACAAATAGATACAAAAGCAGTCCAACAAGAAGAAGATTGAAGTCACAAAGACAAGTGGTATCACTTAAATTAGTACAATTAATTTGAACAAAAAAAATAATAATAATAATACATAATAATACCTTTAAGTATCCTTGGTTATCGATTAGCAGATTTTCAGGTTTCAAATCTCGGTAAATAAGGTCAAGAAAATGTAAATATTCAAAAGCCAAAACAATTTGTGCAGCGTAGAATCTTGATTGGGGTTCACTGTTAAACAAAGGAGAATACATTTACGTACAATATTTTGTATTTTCTTCTTGCATTCTTACCTGAACCGTCCCACTTTTCTGAGATGAGAAAACATCTCTCCACCCGGGACGTACTCCAGAATCATGTAAAGATTGGAATTGTCCTAAGCAAAACAAGAATAAACTTGTAACTTAATTTGTAAAAAATTTATAAGAAATATTTTTGAGCCAGATATAAAAATGTGAGGAAAAATATATTGATAAGGATATACTCAAGAAAATCTAGCATGAAAACATTACATTACTACCTGGTTTTTAGATATTTTCTGCTATTTCTAAAATAAAGAAAATTTCTATGAAGCAACAAGCCATGGAAAACAATACTTTATTTATTTATTTTTTTACAATTTACTTTTGTCAAACCTTCTTATTCAAAGTTTGTATTTGTTGGTGTGGAAATTGAAGATTTAAAAAATAAATAAAAAAATAAAATAAAAATAAAAGAATTTCACTTAACCCCCTTAACCCCTTATATTTTACCTCACACTTTATTAATTCTGGGTGGGATTCACGAAGAGTTAAGGAGCGTTTTAGGGAGAGATATTTTAAGAAGCGTTTTTCTTACCAGGTAACAGGTAAGAAAAATGCTTCTTAAAATATCTCTCCCTAAAACGCTCCTTAACTCTTTGTGAAAACCACCCTCTATATATTAACAGACAGACATACCTTGAAATGAAATTTCAAACTCACTAAAAATGGAAAACTTATAGCTTGAAGAATTCTTTTCTCATTCAGGGTGTGTTCAACTTGCTTAAGCTTCACAACCTTAAAGAGAGAAGACAGTCGGGTATGGTATATATATGAAAAGGTCACAAGTTTTTATAATTTGTTACTGTATTGATGGACTACATTGAAAATAATTACATATATTAACACTACTTTTTTTCTCTTGAAATATAATAAAAAGAAGATATTTTTGATAAATTTGTAGTTGAAAAACAAACAAACACAAGTCAAATCAGTTATAGTGGGAATTCTCTAAACACCTTTAAGAATATGAAAAAATGAACAGCTTAAAAAGGTATTGTCCTTATGGGGCCTCTAATTACAATTTGGAAAGTCACCAACATTAATGATGTTATGAGTTTATAATTCACATTTGTATTATTTTTATCTACAGTACATGCAACTGTGCTAAGTTGCATCTGCAAAGTAAGAAATGGACAACGTACATGAAAAATTTTAATTGCAGAAATGAATAGAGGGCACCAAATTATGCTACTCTGAATTTTTTCAGATTTATTTGAGACCCGGAACTATTTTTAAATAATTATTGAAAATCCTGTGATTTCAGTTGGCACCTCTGAATTCTTAATAAAAAGGATAGAGACTGGACGCCTATTGACGCCTCCAGGGGGCGTGGCCGCACTTTCAATAATTATTTAAAAATAGTTCTGGGTTTCAAAAAAATCGGAAAAAATTCAGAGTAGCATATAATTTGGTACCCTCAATTCATTTCTGCAATAAAAAATTTTCATGTATGTTGTCCATTGCTGACATAACAACTCAAGTCAGCAGATGTTGATCACAAACTGTACAACACTACTTGACGTATTGATACATTTGTAGAAGTCCCGTTTGATTAACATGTAAACCTTAGCAACCTAATAATAATTCAATTTTTTTTTTTTTTTTTATAGAAACTTCCTAGCACCAGAAAAATGTAGAAAAAATTTAAAAACAATCGTTTGATCTGATTTTTTAAAGTAACTTTTTAAATTTTCAGTATAGGGCTTTCCCATGGAGACCTAAACTAATAAAATAATTTTAAAAAATCAGATTGAGCGATTGTTTTGAAATTTTTTCTACATTTTTTTGGTGCTAAGAACTGTCTCTAAAAAAAATAAATAAATAAAATAAAAAAAAAGATGGGACAAAAATAAATAATACTTTAAAAAAAAAATTAGATTCCGCAAAAATCAAATTCTTGCAAATTGTTTTGTTCACCTCTTTTCTTTTACTGTTTTTCTTACAACAGAAAAACTGAATTTTAAATTTTTTATCGTTACAGGGTAAAGCAAGGATCTTGTATACTATGGATATGTGGGGGTACTGTCGTCAGTGAGGTCGTGAGGAGGAAGTGGGTGGTACAACAATAGGATACCCGCCATCTTATCACGGCCTGTGAAGTCAAAACAATATACAGAATGTTGCGCTCGGCAGCCATGATATAATGGCTATTCGCATAAGCAGCTATTGGTATAGGGGTAGCCTGTCCATAGTAACACAGAAAAAAATTCAAAACAATTATTTGAGCTATTTTTTTTTAATTATATTTTTTTTATTTGGCTCTCTAAGGGAAAGCCTTATACTAAAAATTAAAAAAAATCGGCTTGTTTAATTGTTTTGAAATTTTTTCTAAGACTAGGTTTTAGGCACTAAAATTTGTCTCTCAAAAAAGTTTCAGTTTCACACTGCTAAGGTTTAGATATTAATAAAATGGTACCATGTCAATCAGCTGATTTGTGTTACCTTCCCCTTAATATCATTTCAATTTTTTTATGATTGATTGATTGGTTGGTATTTTGGGGCAATTGACAATTTTTTTATAAAGAGACAAAAAGATTAAATTGCTGTGATTTCAGTAAGTTCATAAAAAGATGCATAATTAATTCAAGAGTATTTCTCATTTTTA
Source organism: Siphlonurus alternatus (assembly GCA_949825025.1). Lineage (NCBI taxonomy): Eukaryota > Metazoa > Arthropoda > Insecta > Ephemeroptera > Siphlonuridae > Siphlonurus > Siphlonurus alternatus. Next base: position 4,834,548 of record OX463788.1, on the reverse strand, counting down.
CTATGTACTGATTAACATAATATATAGAGCAGGGGTTCATTATTGTTTATTTTTAGCTCTGCCTCCTTCATGCATACCTTTTGCTTATCTAGAATTTTCATGGCATAATATTCCTTCGACGCTTTGTGCTGTACTAGCATCACACGGCCAAATGAGCCAGTGCCCAAAGTCTTTATGCGCTCAAAGTCATCCAATGCTGCTGTGTTCTGAAAATCAAGATGATTAAGAAATATAAGTCAACATCATTTTGGCATGGTAGCATGATCTATATTGCCAATCTCATTTCATTTTCTGGTAATGTATAAAATTGAGATCTGAGATCATTAATCTCAAGTTGAGATCGGCAATATTGATTAATTGATGCTACTGCAAAGGGAAGGGGGGAGGGGGAGAATACTCGTTTAATCATCGTAAATGAAAAAAAGTTTAAATCTACTTTTGATATAAGTAGAATTTTTTCCCATTGACAAATAATCAAAGTTTTCTACTCGCAATGGCTGTAATAATCAGTTGTTTATGTATAATGTCTGTCCTATCAAACTATTTTCGATTATTGTAGGACGATGTACAATAGTGTCTAATTTTGCCACCAGAGCACAAAACGAAATGGCATTGCTGGAGCTAGTTACTCATTTTAACTTCACAATTAGCATTAATTTTCCATTAGTTAACAAATGAACAGCGGAGTATTGTCCTCAATTTTTTTTATTGCAGAAATGGATAGAGGATGCAAAGTTATGCTATCCTGATTTTTTTCAGATTTTTTTGAGACCTGGAACTATTTTTAAATAATTATTGAAAGTCCTTTTTGTGACGTCACGCGGCGGCAAGTCCTATCTTTTTCTTAAGGAGCGGCGTCTCGTGACGTCATGAAAAGGACTTTCAATAATTTTTTAAAAATAGTTCCCGGTCTCTAAAAAATCTGAAAAAAATCAGGGTAGCATAACTTTGCACCCTCTATCCATTTCTGCAATAAAAAAATTGAGGACAATACTCTACTGTCCAGAGTTATTTCCTTTACCGGACAAACATTACACAACAACAATTTGTTTACAAACAACGAGCACGGGACTCTGTGAAAATTTTTAGTTAACAATCATAAATAATGTTATCATTAATTTAATATTATATTATTAATAAAATAATAATATTAAATGCCAAGTATCCTGAAAAATATGTAGTATATTCTAATAAAAATTGAAACTATATGTCTCTTTTTGAGATATTTTATAATTACAGTATCATGGACAAGGTCTGTTAATAATCAAATGACAATCAATTATAAGATTTTCCTTATGTAACCTGTACAGATGGTTCATTGGATTATTCATTCATAAAATTAATTTAATTATTGTATGCATCAATGAAAGGCCCCTCAATGTACGGCTGCATTGTGAAAAAATTATTGTCACATATAGCCAAGTAATGTAGTCACAATGTATCAACTGTATTTAATGTGAATGAATAAATAAATTATTCTATCCATTTATTAACTATTCCAGCACATGTTTTTTTAGTAAAAAAGACAAACTGTGTAATGTATGAAATTAGCAAGACACTTACTGTGGGGTTTTTCTTCCACTTTTCTTCAAATTCCTCTTTTGCCTTGTCTAGGAATTCTCTCACTGAAAATGAAAAGAACAATATAGATAACATTAACATCAACGTGCACCGTGAGAGTCAACATCAGCAGCATTTGCTTGGCAAATCAGTGACATGCTCGTACATGTTCTCTACTACTATACTGTATCATTCAAGCAGACTTGTTTAGTTTTATTTAATTATTTTATAATACATAGAAGGGCAACATTTATCTTTTACAATTTTAAAACACAGGAAACAACACTGAACACAATATAAAATAATTAATTAAGAGAGTTTGAATGAAAACTAAACATGATTTTGGAAGAGCGATGTATATATATCATTTGCTACTAAAAGTGGTTCTTCACAGACCATGCATTCAATATTTCTAAATGGGTTATCTAGCCAAGCATCTTTTAATTGGTAGATATTTTGTAGCCCCAGGAAACACAAGAACTAAAACAATGTTGGTATTGAGTGGCTTGCTGTCAACGTTTTGGATTTAGTTTTTGAGGGACGTTCCCTTTCCTCAATCTTAGGAGGGGTACAAAAGCAAGGTAATTATATCAACCTATTTGTGTTTTTTCAGCTGAATTTAAGAGTGAAATATGTATTACATAGCATCAACGCAGTCTAATTGATGAAGTCAGTGCGTATTGTAGTCATAGTTTTCATAGTACTCAGCACAGTTGCAGTCACATTTTCCGACTAATGAACCTTATAATGTACGGTAACTTAGGTCAAAAATCACATAAATATACGAAATAATAATAATAATAATAAAAATTTATATGGTCCTGTACAAATCTAATAAAGAAATAAATAATGTTGGAGGGCTAACTGCAGCAAAATTACAGTATGTGAACAAGTCAGCATTGTTTACAAAGCCCACTCGCTTAATAGTTTAGCTTAAAGTTAAGACTATCATAAATCATAATTATATTTCAGCTTTTAACTATTTTAAATGCAAGCAATTAATAGAGCTACCTTGCATGGTTCGGAGGGACCCAAAAATCCCAAGCAACTTTTTATCAGGTCCACAAAAAATGAGAGCCTGGAGTCAAAATCACTTAATTGCAACCACAATGCATAAAACTGGTGGGTTTATAATATATTCAAATGTATTATAGTCCAGCAAGCGAGAGTTGGACCACGAAAATTGCCGGAAACGACGTACGGGAACTTCCGATTGCGGGTTATACCATGGCAACCGGAAGCAAAACCTACTTAAATGACGTCATTTCTGTAGTCCAACTCTCGCTTGCTGGACAATGCATATATCTTTCATAGTATGTACGCAAATACTAATACAGTTTCATTTTTTGTCAAAACTACCACATGCATACAGCTATGCCAAACAAAATAACTATGTACAAACCGTATTATCATACTGTTGATATAATAACATTTGTGGTTAAGGTACATAATTTTAATTAACATACTGTAATATGCATACAGTATGCATACGCATACACCTATATTAGAGGTAAGGGGGTAAGAAATACTGTTTGTATATATGCTTAATAAAGCACATATGCATCAGAAAGTATGCATATTATACAGTAGGGGTCAGGGGGGTGGTAGTGGTAAACACACCGTTAACGGTAAACTTAGTTTTCTTTGGATCACAAAAAAAAACATTTCTGTATTACCATGCAATTTAATGTGCTAAAAGTATACTCTAAACATATCAGTCCATGTTTCTTATTGCGTATATTTGTACTAAAAAATAATTGCTACCTGTTTAAACCTCAGTTAACCATTATTGGAGCCAGTTCTAAGGGTTGCCATTACCCCCCCCCCCCTTTGTAGAATAGAATAATTTATTGATTCCTTTGACAATAAATTATTGCTGGAAGACCGCACAACTTTATAAAATAAATACTGTATGCATTAATTATGCAGTATTGATATTATATAATGACATTAATGAATTATGTGTGCCACATGCATACTTGATGGCATATGTATGCATACTCTAACAGTGCAGTAAGGAAATATGATATGCATATAGGATACAGTATTCAGGAAAAAAATGCTAAACATGATTTCGTATGACAAAAATGTTCAAGGATCAAATTGGCTGGTTACTAGGCCGACAGAAGACAGTAACCTACCATACTTCAAAAAGAGTCAAGGCCTAGTCGAACACATTCCTCGCTACATGCTAGTAATCATATTAAAGAATTAGTAGTGAGAAATGTATACCTATTTGTGGTGCTCCATTCTTACCGCTCTCTGCGGAGTCCCCTTTCTTGTTAACAGTGGCAGTGTTCCCCATCTTTACAGTAATATCGTCCTCTCCTTCTGAGTCTCTAGGCTAGCTCACCTCCATAAATCCCCAAATTTGTCCGTAGAAACAAACTCATGGGGGTTAACAAGGCACTGCCGAACGTAGAAGAGCAGAGATATTTAGATTAATCCTACGTACTCGGCCAATAGGCCAATCGAGCAGTTCACTTTATTTATTTATGAAGGGACTGCCATGGTTTTAATTTTGAAAAATGTAAAAGTAATGAAAGATTTCTAATATTCACATAGAATACATTACTTTGTTCTTCAAGAAATGTCAAAAGGGTGTCAAATCTAAATTTGATTCCAATACTTTGAAATGCCAAGGCAACAGAGCCATATGCCAAGATGGCTACCACCAACACCCACTTAAACGCAGTGTAGCCAACTCAAAGCCATTAACCATTAATTCACTAAATTAATCCCTATGCTGGCAGATAAAAATAAAAGCGGTATGAAAATGGTAAAATTAATATTTTCTTCATCTTATCCTGAATTTATATATAAATACAACTATAATAATAATAGTTAAGAGAGAAATGCTGCAAGAATTAAAAGCCTTGAAAATGGCTGAAATTTTCTTTTATTATTATTATTTTTTAGTGTGGTTATTATAACAAAATTAATCATGCATATAATAATAATGAGGTGTGCAATTAATCCAGAAAAAAATTCGGGGGGGGGGGGAGCAGCTAGCCTCGATCATATTATAGGGCCAATGCTAAAAACAATTAAGTTGGATTGGGGGAATGCCTATATTTTGCCATGTTAAATCCAACATTTCGGCCCAGACCCCTTATTAAATTGGATCCGCACAGAGCCCATGCATGGATCAAATGGTACGGGATTTATTAAGGGCATTGGGTGTAGCACCGGTAGTTGGCAACACTGACGTATCTTCACCATGTTAATTTTTTATCCTTGCTCCTCGGAGTAATTTTTATGCTAGAGCTAAGCTGATTGCTGTAGTATCAAGATAATTAGTATAGCCCAAGTGCACAATTTGGCTAAATAAAGCCTGATTTAAAGAAAAGTATTTTTTTTTTATATTTTAGAAAAATGCATATATAAACTAAAAAAATTACTAAAAATACTTTTCTTTAAATCAGGCTTTATTTAGCCAAATTGTGCACTTGTGGGCTACTATAATTATCTTGATACTACAGCAATCAGCTTAGCTCTAGCATAAAAATTACTCCGAGGAGCAATGATCAAAAATTAACATGGTGAAGATACGTCAGTGTTGCCAACTACCGGTGCTACACCCAATGCCCTTAAAGAGACCATATAATTATACATATATTTTTGCTATAGGTTATTGTTTTCAGTGAAATGGGATATAAGAAACTAATTTATAGCCTCTAGTTAGTTATGAACTAGATTGTATTTATATACCGGATATTTTTATTACAGAGGGTGTAGAGGAGAAAACATTTTAAATTTTTTTCAGAATTTTTGTGTGAGGGATTTTTTTTAACATTGATGGCGTTATCTTAATTACCCTTAAATTATTATTATTATTATTTTTTTTTTTTGTGAGAGTGGTTTTTTATTTTTCAAATTCTAGGCATATATATGTTATATACACATATTATTATATAGTCGTTGCATACTATAAATATATATATTATATATGATATATATCATATATATATCTTATAGTTCTTTTTCATTTTTCCATGCAATTATTTAAATTTATATATGTACGCATGCGCATGTAATTATTATAAGTACCCTTCAATTAAGTAAATTTAATATAGAGGTTTTAATACTTTTAATCTTCAGCTTATAGGATCAAGTTTCAGCAAATTTGCACCATATATGTCATACAAAAAGCAAATTTGCTTATATAATATATGCTTATAAAACGTACACTACATGCATATATATAATATACAATTATTATAATTATATATTATAATTATACTCTAGCAGCCATAATAATAATATATGGGCAATATAATATGAACTATATATAAACAATATATATACAAATACACAAATAACAGCTTTAGTTCAACACATAAACAAAGAACAAGAATAATATAATTAAACTATTTATCATTTATTTTATTATACTGTTTCAATAAAACATAGTTACACAAATAAGTATAATAAATGGATGCATGATCGACATAATATAATAATAAGCACAAACATAGTAGTTCCCGAAATATTATTAAAAATTTAATTATACAAATAATAAATTAAATTGTTAATTTCAACATGCTATAATTATAATATCGTCGCCTCAGAATATAAGTGTTGTATAAACCATGAAGTTTTGATTATAGACCTTATGCTTTATGTACATAAGGTCCAAAATTGCATCAAAACTTGAAACATATTCTGAAGCGAAGATATATAATATAACTTTTTTATTATTTTATATTTATTAAACTAGCATAACTTGAAATTTTATGAAAGGAAAACAAAAAAAAAAAAAAAAAAGAAAAAAAAGGCATTTTAAGCTGCTAAAAAATAGGAATAGAGTAACAAATAACAATTACGCATGGTATGATTAATTTTTCTATAATTTAATTAAAATAAATCATACTTATAATAATTAATAGTATTAGAGGTTAATTGTCTTCAAAAATTTTGCTAAATACTTTTGATGGTTGACTTAAATACACATTTGATTTTGTGAATATTGTAAAACGTATTAAATTCATTTGCTATATGGTATTCAATGTATTTATATACATACATATAATACATACATAACATGACACCATATCCCTTATGGGGTAAGCCAGCAGCATTATTACCTCGATCATTAACAAATTGCATGCCCTATATATATAGCACTCGATTCTTACACAATCCACTTGCTTCAGAAATACTCGTGCATTTTATTACAATACCTAGTATTTTTCATTATAACATAATACATAATATTTTGGTTTCCAAGTGGTATTTTTTGCATTTATAGCTATGGAAAAGAGAATGAGCTAGGTTTAGAACCATTTTTTTATTATTATTTTTCTTTGTGAGACAACACTATTCTTCCCTGGTCATAGAACGAACCCAGCAATGCCTCATTTTTTCCCAACCGATGCCCAATTGGAGTGCCAGACTTTCGGCCACGATGTGACCCAACCTCCACAGAATCACATCCATTTGCCCCGGGTCTAATACCCCAGGATTTAGCAAAAGGAAAGTGTCACCGCAGTGACCATCAGCCCCACCGTGACCGAGCTTTGCACCCTCTCCCCTGTCCCCACAACCCGCCCGCGAGCACCATTCACTGTGGGGTCGGGCATTAGTGCTTTAACCACCCGTTATGTTTACAGCTCGCGTTGCAGGAGACTGTGCCCTTGGGGCTCCACCTGGGAGTTGGGTTATTACAGCTCCCAGTCCATGATCAGATACGTAGGTCATGGAGCAGCCTGGGCCCTCCCTGCTATCGCGGAGCTCAGTGTAACAAGGCAGCAAAATCCTGGCAATGCTGGGGACTCTTAGGGGATTCCATCTGCCCCTGGGAGGATAAACGGAACTGTCCCTAGCTTAATTGTGGGAGGTTGCGTGAAGGAGTCCCCGGATGGCCGGCATTATCACTTTGCTGGTTACACCTAGTGGCGGGGAGGTCCGCAGGATCGGCCACCTTACCATCAGGGTGGTTTTAGAGGGAAGGAGGAGGCTTCATTCATTGGGAGCATGGTCATCGGTGCACCTGAACCTCGTTGAGTGGCGGCGATGGGCCGACGGAACGGCGACTTACTTGACACAAGTCAGGAGTGGCCATGTCAGCGGGGGAATGGGTGACTGGGGGTGGGGGGTGGACGCGAGCGCTATGTGGCGTATTCACTGTGGGCGGGGGACTATTCAGTCTCCTGTCTGTCTCTCAAGATGGTCACTGTTTCGTGGATGGAATTCTCTGGGAAAGCTTCCCTGGAGAAGATTGTTCGTGGTTCAGAGATCCGTCGAGGGAACCGTTATTACTATTATTATTAAGTGAATTCCTAGCTACATGGTGGCTGTACCAAATCACTGAACTGCAGGAGAGCTTCCCTTAAGGACTGGAGAACCTGCGGTGAAGAGGTGGTGGTACAGTTCACCAGGTAGGGATAAAGGCCAATCAGCTGTTCCCAAGCAGATCGATCAACTGGAACAAAATAGCAATACAAAAGAATCATCCACTGTCATCTAGCGTTAATAAAAACAATCATCATCTGTATCACAATTCTATTGTAGACAGCAAAACGTGGTGAAAAATATTTTACATTCAAAATAAAAGTTTTCATGCTAAATAATACATTAGTGGTAATTAAAAAGGTTAAATGATTGATGTTGTCACTATATATGTAATAACAAAATTTTGCCTAGTTCAGGAGAAATCACCAGCACATATGCAGTCTTCAGCATTTCATAAGAGTGTCATCACCTGATTGAAAAAAATTCAATGGTTTCATTTGTAGCAAAAATAATTAAATATCTGTGAATTAGTTTACTATGTATGGTTTGAAGTTTATGCTTATGGCAGTAATGACTAGGGGCCGGATCTCCAGTTTTTCCAGTTATACAAATATGTATGCTATATTGATTCTGACTTCAAATGTTCACGAATCATGAAGTTTCATTGCCAAAAATGCAAAAAAGTTTGAACTGGAAAAAACGGTTTTTGAAAAGTGAGAACTGTTTCAGTTTTTTCAAGTTTCGTAAACTTTTTCCAGTTTATGATAACTGGAAATGCAGTTTTGCCTTGCAAAAGCATGTTTTTCATGAAAAAAATGATAATTAAATATTTGAATTATTATTTTTTTCCTCCTCCATCTTGACACCACAATGATGGTGTTTCACGAATTTTCTTCACTGCAATGGTACTTTATCATAATATATTATATATCATATATATTAAAATTAATTTATGTGAAAAATGAAAATATAAAATAAATTAATATATAAAATATATAGATTATAGGCATTCTGAATGCTTCTGGAGAACATGCGTTGCGGCCATATCTGTTTTGCGACTTCACAACTAGCGACATCATGGCACTGAAGTTAACACCTCTCACGTATATGGATGTTGAACGCTCATTCTCAATATATAAAAACTTCTTCACGAACAAGCGTCACAACTTCAAAATGACTAATCTTGAGATGCAGCTTGTAATTAACTGCTACTTCAATGTACTGTAGCGTTGGATTAAAAAATGTGACCCGTCTCAAAATTATTAATAAAAATGTTTTTCCATGAGTCAAAAATTATTTTTCATTGCAAAAAAAAAAAAAGAGAAAAAAAAAAACACTAAATTATATTTTTGAGGGTTTAAAAAGGTGAAATTTTTAAAAACTGGAAAAAACTGTTTTTACGTTCCTGAACTGGAAGTGAATTGATTTCAGGAAAATGACAACTTGAACTGTTTTTAGGAAAAAAATTGGACTGGATCCAGTGCTGGAAATGACAATTTCAAAAACTGGAAATCCGGCCCCTAGTAATGGCAATACATTTTCAAGACTATAATATATTGTAACCATAAAATTTGCACAATAATATTAAGTGTAACATATTTTTAAAAAGCAAATGGACAGTTACCATCATATTTATTTATTCCAAAAATGAATAGAGGGTAAAAAATTATGCTACTGATTTTTGTCTAATTTTTCTGAGACGAAGAACTATTTTTAATTAATGATTGAAAGCGTGGCCATGCCTCCTGGAGGTGTTTAGACCCTACTCTTTTATGAAAGAAGTGACATCTCCAGGGGGCATGGATGGTACTTTCAATATGTAATTAAAAATAGTTCATGATCTCAGAAAAATCTAAAAAATTCAGAATAGCATATTTTTGTACCCTCTTTTCATTTTTGGAGTAAAAAAAAAAAAAAAATGATGCTAACTGTCCATTACTAGATCATGAGATTTTGAAACTTGGGGGTGAGCAAAAAATGTTAAAGAAATTTTTTTTTAATACAATCCTTAGATCCTTAGATTCTGACCCTTAGTAATAAAAATAAAATTATATAATATATATCATTTATACTGTATATATATTTTTAACAAAGTTTAAAAGTCAGTAAATTAACCACAACCCAAGCTTACATGTAATAATAGAGGCTTCAAGTGTTCCCCGGCGGGAAAATTTTCTCCATAAGCCATCATGTTACGAAATTTGAATTTTTTCTCAGTAACTATTAAAGCTAGTAATTTGAAAACATCTCCTACACCCCCCTCCCCTATTTGGAGGTCTTCTGATAATGAATTAAGAAGTTATTTTCCTCTAAAAAATACCAAAACACCACAAAATCAGCTGACTTGAAGCCTCTATAAGCCAAAAGTCTGCTCTCTACTATTTTTTTTTTTTTTTTTTTTTTTACAAGAAATTGGTTTATTTAATTATTTTTTGTACTTTGCATTTATTCATAATTAGATTACAGATTTATAGAATACCTTTGCCAGATGGAGCTTTTTTCAGAGACATCACAAGGGTAGCTACAGCTTTTAACACAAAGGAAATTTCTGCCAGACGGTACCTGTAGAAAAAAAAAAAAAATCTTATGCATACACACTACATTACTTACAAAATGCATAATATATATATCTCCTAAGTTCATTGATGTTATTGCCATCTATGATGCAATGACCGTCCATTTTCCTCAGTGACCTTTAATTGTCACTCAGCCTACTGGAATCATACAGTGTATGTGTCTGCTGCCTGTTGTGGACTTGTGAATAAATACAGAATCATTCATTAAGTCCCCAATTATCCGGGACAATTACAACACAAATATGTTGAACGCTAATTAAAAAGACAAAAAGTTAAACATGTGTGGTATACAAGGTGCCACTGAAACTTGACTAACAGTGTTTACTGCAATTGCTCAAACTGTAAATGTTGAAAAGCTGCCAAGCAACTACCAGCTTTTTAACGTTCAGTGGGCAAAACAAACAAAAAATCCTAACAAAAAATCTGGCAAAACTGTTGTTAGGTATATAATGCACTGAACTACAGCACTGCTGGATTTCTTTGTTAGTTTTTTTAGCCACCATGCCATAAAAGCTGTTACTCACTGTGGCTTTTTGCTTTATTTGCTATTAAGTTATTTTGAGCAATCACCGTCAGTCACTAATTGCCACTGCACCATCAATACAAAATATATCATGTAAATTAAAATATACAAAAAAAGACAATTTAATGATTATTACCGTGGCAGAGGACATTTTCCAGTACACCGCTCTTCCTCAACATATTGGCGAAGGACGTCTTGAAATCGATGCAAAAGGGCTGTAACTGCTAAACGACCAGCTATCCCCCCCTCTGCTCTCTCCATGTCATAACCATCCTGATGGTTGTCAAGAAGAGAAAACTGCAGTAACGTTTCAAAGCAAGTTTTCGCAAATTCTTCTCTTAATTTTCTTTCATTCTCAAACTCTGAAAATAAATAAAGTTGCACTGTTATAGTTATTTTAGATATTTTTAATTCATATTTGAATAAATAATATTTTTATTGTCTACAATAAGCGTTAGAAAACCTTGATTTCCCGAAGCTAAATTATTTCTTGTAGCTAAAGGAACCAAAATATCAAAGCTTTGTAGTTTTAAAGTTTGAGCAATGTAAGTCTGCATAAAAAAAAAATTTAACAATAAATCAAATAGTATGATTAAATTAGAAGAAACTATTTAAATGAAATTATACAGTACAAGATAACCATGGCAAGTTTCAGGTGACTACTACGTATTTCTATTTTACTATATATATATATATATATATTTTTTTTTTTTTTTTTTTTTTTTTTTTTTATTTCATATTTTTTATTTGACTTTACAACAAGGCGTGAGGCAATAATGCCTTTTATACTTGGTAGAATTTATGTTAATTTATTTATAAATATACAAAGGTGCATTTAAAAATCATACTTAATTAGAAAAAAAAAAGGATAAGGGATAAAGGAAAGGGACTCGATGTATGCTAGGTCATGGGAATAACATAAACTGTGCTATAATAATTACATCAAGCATATAATTACATATGTGAAGTGGAAAGTGAAAATTCAAGAAACTTTTTTTTCCGTCATTTTTTTTTTAAACATGATTGATATTTTCTTTTACATATCTATGATATTAACCAATTTTTTTAGTATTTATTTTAGTCTAAATTTGAATTTAGAAAGAACTCAATTTTAGTTCAGTTAAGATCTATAAATCAATTCATTTTTTTAAATACAATGTTTCATAAATTAATTACATTATTTGTAAACAGCATTGAATAGTTTTCATATGAATAATGTTCTTCTATGCTCTCTTTGACATGTTTTTAATAGTATTTCATATGGTTCAACTTGGGTAAAAAATATTTTATACTATTTCAAAATCACAATTTGACTTCAAATATAATATAATCTTAAACAAAATGTTCATATACTGTACCATTATATATTAATATAAATCTATAATAATAAATATAATTTTAAACCTTACTCTTAAGGTCTCAAGTCAAAGTGAATGTGAAGCCAATGCTAGTTTGTTGATAAATGCCAATTTTTAGTGGAAGAGAAAGAAACAGAATAAAACAAGTGAAGTAATTTTTAAGACAAATAGTTAAAATCTCAATAAAATATTATTCAATAGCTTAAGCTGTATTAAAGGGGAAGACCAATTTTAATTAATTTTGGGTATCGGTTGATAACTGCATTGTTCCATGCAATGAGTAGTTTACCTGAGGTAGAGGTGTGTGTTGCGGAATGTATTGAACCCTTGTTTAGAAGTACTACAACTTTTAGAGTGAACTCTTTGGGAATGGTGTGAGCATGAGGCAGAACCTCATCACGCAGTTGCTCAATTACACGGCAGTCCATAGCTTCATCTGTCTCCATTTCCTCCAGGCCTTGGTCAACTGGAGGCAGCCTGTGTTAAATAAAAGTGCTTTCAAACATCACCATTTTTTGTACACTACACATATTTTTGTTTCATTAAGAGTAAGGTAACGTGAATTAGCTGATTTTTTAGTCCCATTTGACTAATTTGTCACAAAAATTCTGAAAAAAAAAAAAATTGAGAGACAGATTTTAGTACCTAAAAGCCATACAAAAAATTTCAAGACAATTTATTCCAGGCGATTTTTTTAATTAAGTTTCTAGTTTGGCTCTCCATGGGAAAGTCCTATGCTGAAAATTAAAAAAATTAATTAAAAAAAAATATTATCTTTTTTTTAAATTTTTACCATGGTTTTTAGGTACTAAAATCTGTCTTTTAAAATTTTTTCAGAAATTTTGTGAATTTGCTAAGGTTTACATGCTAACCAAATGAGACTAAAAAAATCAGCTGATTGGCGTTACCTTACCCTTAATTTAAAATTTTAATTGAACTTTTGAGGATAGGGGACCTTGAGTTTAGCATTGCCAATTTTTCCACATTTTATGTTAACCCTCTAATTAAAATTGAGCTGCTAAATGCCATCGCGTCATAGTCATGTCATTCTCTATGCTTGCAAATTAAGTATCTGCATAACAATGACAACACAGTATTTTAAGGATGAGAGGATTAAAAAAAATCTGAAAAAAATTAACAATATTGTTAATTGTCATTGTATTTACAATTAACAATGATATTATTGATTATATAGTATAAATATCCAAATTGAAAAAAAAAAAAAAAAATGCAGGTTGCCAATTACAGATATGTACAACACAACAAAAGTAACAAGAAAAACTTGTTATTACGTAACGTCAAGGGACCCACACAATTAAGTTTACCTCATATTGAGTTTTTTCTTTACCATACAATGCTTATTATTTCTGATGAGACATGGATCACCTTTACTGAAAATTGAGTTTTACCTAACAGTAAGTTTCAATGAGTTTTCACCGTATACATATATTTGTATAATTGTGATATGTTGGCTTGTAAAACCATTTATGATAGTAAAATCATTATTACTATTATAATGAATCCCATAATCCACATAATTTTCTATTTTACAATTTATGTACTATAATAAAAATGGTGTATTATAATTTAGAGGTTATAGCTATATTTTTGTTCCTTTATTATACTGCCACATGTTGTCAAATTGTTGCTGAATTTTACCTACCCTTTAGGGAACAAAAAGAGGTCGAGAGTGTCAGCTAGTGCAGGCCACATGCCGGAGAAATGCTCGCTGTGCTGCCTGGCAAGTGGTAAACCCACATGCAAAATTCCTAACAGCTTGGTTATGGCTGCTTTCCAGGTAGAAGGTGACGGGCAGTTATACTTCATAGACAAAGGCAGCTTCAATGCCTGCAGGAAAAAAACAAACAAGTTAGGCATCTTTACAAAGTGATAACTGGCAGTATATCTCATTATTCTTAGTTAACATCTACAGCTGAGAGGGGAGAAAGAAAGAAATAACACCAAGGAATCAACAAAGATGTGTATCTTCTTTATTTAAAATAAATAAATAAATAAATAAATAAATAAATAAATAAATAAACAAATAAAATAAATAAATAAATAAACAAAGCTTACATTAAAATCAACAAACTATTAAAATTATATAAGCATCTAAACTAAAATCTACTTTAAAGTTCTAGGACCCCATATTGCTTTACAAGAAGTTTTTACAATTATCGTGATTCACAGTGTGTAAAATTTCGTAATGAATGAGTTACCACTGGGTTATTGCAGTGGTTTGTAACACATAATTAACACCGTGACAGACACTGTAAGATTGAAACCACTGTAATAACAATGTGTACAATCCTATGTAACTCAAATTGTTGATTGAAAATGTCATATTTTTACCTCAGTTACATTTGCACTTGATAAGTCACACAGGGTTAGTGATCACATAATAATCACATTCCTCTAAATTTTTCACATGAAGAATATGACTAAATTAAAAGTAAAAAAAGAAAAAAAAAAAAAAAAAAACTTAAGCGTACACACCTCAACAATCTTTTGAAGGATTCTGCTTTGTATTACAGCTTCTTCTTCGGCAGTTTTAAGGTACAGTTTTCCTGACATGCCTAATGACTTTTCTCCAAATGGTACATAGTTAATTGCAGTCCATTCGGGCTGAAAAAAGATATACTTTTTACAAGACAAATTGCAAGTTACAAAAAAGTCACTATATTTACACATACTAAAAATTACAGCATTTTTATTAATATTATAGTTTCTAACTATTAAAAGCATAAATAATAAAGCCCAAGATATTAATCTTGAGTTTTAACGCCGCTGCTACAAAAAAGAAGAAACGTCTTCTGCTCTAATTAGAAAAATCTAACCTAAGACACACGATTACTCATCAAGCAGTTCATGGTTTTCAGTTTTTTACCATCTTAATTGTAAATACAATCACAAAGCTGAAAAAACTTGTATTTGTAAATTATGCAATCACTTTTGCAGTCAATATCATTTCAATATTTGTATAACTAGAACCAAACTAATCTGTGACTATCCAAAGGAAGATGTTGTCTACTCTTAAGATTTAATGCTATTTCAAGATGAATATTGAAAAAATTGTTTTAACCCATGCGGGGGGTTAACGAAACTACCTGGAAGTGCTACCTTCCCCTATCCTTCCACGAAGTAAGTAAAAGTTGATTCCATTGCCTTTAGTAATAAAGTACAATCAGTTGCTATTTTGTATGAGGTGGTGGAAGAAAGATATAAATAAATTGATCTGTTGATTTATTGGTAGTAGTTTACACATATTGGTTATGTGCATGGCTATAAACATATTAGCATTCTAATGTTGGGATATTTTAATATTGTCATCTACTATTGCAGAATATTAGCTTACAGAAATATATAATAATGTCATACATAAATTACTTACAGGCACTTGTTGAAAAGAATTTTTTACTTGCACATTGCCGTATTGGGGAGCTATACATGCGAACTTGATAAATGTCAATAACTGCTCAAATATCACGGCAATCATGTTTTGCATACCACTTGGATTGGACAAAGCCTCCTATAAAGAAAATAAATAAATAAAATCATCACACAATTAGATGCAGCATTTTTGAAAAATAATAATAGTATATAATGTCAAAATAGAAAATAATATTTAATAAAATATTTTATTTTTGTAAAAAAGATTTCTGTGGTTTCTGACATAACAGCGTACTGGCTATTTCAATTGTCTGAAAAACTTTGCTTATTAATAATTAATGTACGTATTGTGCTCAAGGCAGGCGTAAATCATGGGGAAATAATTTATTTATCAGACAACCACTGATTTTATCAAATTTTGATCCAGTTTTTTATAATTATTGACAAGTTACCTTTTGTAACAGCTCCATGCATTGTAGTACTCCATCTTGCAGAGGGGTGAGCACGACATCAGTCAATGATGGAATAATGAAGGGAGAATACTCTCCATTTATTGGAATGGACACAGCATTCTGAAGAACCTGGCACAGTTTCTGGAGTTCTTCTCCAACAAGTCTGCACATTGACACAAGATTAGTTCAAATTACACAAATGCAGAGTAGGTTTGAAGATATTTGTGTGTAACACATGGGAAGAAAGTAATTTTCTGGTCTAGTTTAGTTACTCTGTGGTTGAATATATCCAGCTGTATTACATTTTCCATTACTTGTTAACAGCAAAATCTTTAATTAAAAAGGAAGTTAAAATAAAATGAGGCAAACAAAAAAGAAAAATATATAAATAATGATAATAACGCTAAAATGATAGCATTAAAAATTAAGGTTACTAAGGTTGAAAAGTAATAAATAAAATCCATTACAGCCAGAAAGTGCAAGTAAACACCTGCTATTTAATTTTTTTTTTTATAAAACATTTACACAAAAGCAAAAATAATGATATATTATATATGTAATAATTATATATGCATGCTTTTAATTATAATGTATTATTATTAATTATAATATACACAACAAGCACTGAACTGTATTTCTAAAGCTTTGTGTTATCAATATTTTATATGTGCTTACTAATAGTTTTATTACTTTTGTCTATGTCTGTTGTTTCTGTGTATATACAGTATTACAGATCTTAGTTTATGTGTAGATTATTGCAAGTCGCGGCCATCATGGAAATTTTAACATGTCCAGACATAGACTGGCGACAGTCAGATGATCAGGCACCGTCTAATCTACCGGTAATGTAAGATCTGTTAGACTGTATGTACTGATTAATTTTATTTGTACACAATTTGTTTAATTAAAGAGTTTTATAAAAATATTATAAGAAAAAGTCATCACCTATTTTTTATATGCGGAAAAAGCGCAGGAAAAATTTGTATGAGAGCTGTGAGGAATGGCTGTGACGGAATGTACAAATCATCGTTGGGGTCCATGTCCATGGGTGGCGGAGCTGTGCTTTCAGCGCCAATGCTGAGCCAGATGCTCCAGGCTACACCCCAGAGAGCTTTCTTGTCATCCTCAGACACACAATTTTCCTCAGTGCTCTTATTTAAATATAGGATCTCTTGCAAGGATTTCAAGGCAGCTAACGAAACCTAGAAATTAGTTGAAGAACAGATATTAAAAAAATACATAAATTTTCAATAATTTCATAATTAATTAGAATTTCACAACATATTATTATATAGGCTGTATATATTTGTATTATAATTATGGCCAAGGTAATAATGTTGCTGGCTTACCCTGTAAAGAATATATGTCATGTTATATGTATAATTATATAAAAATTGAGAAGATAAAATTCACTCTGTTTCAAGCTAATTTGTTAAGAATAATAAGTTAATACAAACTTACTTCATTGTTTTTGCTGAGTGCAGAATTCTCTACAAATTCAAGCAAAAGTGACCAGGCACGGGGAAAATCTCCTAAAGACTGCAGCAACTGGCGCTTTGTGTTGAACACTCGAGCCACTCCAGAAAGTGTGAGTACCTGAAATGTGAATAAAATCAGTCAGACACTTTAAAAAATATGTATGAATGTTTAACCTGACTTAACTTATTGACTTATTACAATATTAATTTATTTCAAGTTTTCAATAAAAGAAACAAAAAAAAACTTTAAATGATATTTTAAAATATTTTTTTGCAACTACAGTAAAACCTTGATTTTACGAAATTGAAGGGACTGAAAAATCGGGACTTCGTAAATTCGAGGTTCGTAAAATCGAGGTACAACCAAAGAAAATGAAAAAACGAAAAAACGCGTAAAATTATTAATTAATGATGATCGGATTCAGGCGAGGTGGGAGAATGGGAGAAAATATAAAAAAATAAACATTTGATTTATGTTGTACACCAGTTTGCATAATTATATTTTATATTATGCATTTTTTATTTTGTGATGATATATATTAATTACTACAATGCTGCAACAGAATATAGTAGTCCATGGAGGTAGTTCAGCTAGCGATGTAATATTTTCGCCTACAAACAAAATAGTATTCGAGCTTTGAGAATAACATCTACATTGATAAATATTAATGTAATAAAAAAAGTTAACTAGTAGCGATCAATTGGAATTTATTTTTCGTGACGTAAAAAAAAACAAAAAAACCTGACCTACATCTTAAGGTGGATTCACATGGCGATTTTTACCATGAGGCGCGACGCGAATAATGCGCACTTGTAGTAACATCTATTGGCGGCCATATTGGGCGATTAAAAGAAAAAGAGCATCGAAATTAACGCGATTACCGGCGAATTCGCCGCCGCATAGGATTTCACAGCTTTTACGTCAAAATCGCGTCGCATCGCCATTGTCGCCATCTGAATCCGGCTTTAAGGGCATTGGGTGTAGCACCGGTAGTTGGCAACACTGACGTATCTTCACCATGTTAATTTTTGATCATTGCTCCTCGGAGTAATTTTTATGCTAGAGCTAAGCTGATTGCTGTAGTATCAAGATAATTAGTAGCCCAAATGCACAATTTGGCTAAATAAAGCCTGATTTAAAGAAAAGTATTTTTTAGTAATTTTTTAAATTTGCATGCATTTTTCTAAAATATAAAAAAAAAATACATTTCTTTAAATCAGGCTTTATTTAGCCAAATTGTGCACTTGGGCTACTAATTATCTTGATACTACAGCAATCAGCTTAGCTCTAGCATAAAAATTACTCCGAGGAGCAATGATAAAAAATTAACATGGTGAAGATACGTCAGTGTTGCCAACTACCGGTGCTACACCCAATGCCCTTAATCTACTTGTCTTGCAATATCTTACGTTTCTATGTTTGCGCGCGTGTTCGAACATGATTCACTGCTTCGAAGTTCGATTTTTTTCTTAACATGCAAAATAAATTGCGATGGATCGCGGCGAGTTAACTGCATATTTTCATTAAAGGTATACAGGCCTCAAATTACAAATTAGACAGCCATTAAGTGTTGCTCGAGTTTATAATCAACATTCGTATTATTTTTACCTGCGCGTGGTGCGTCTGTGCGAAGTCGCGCTATAAAGAAAGTCCTTGCTGACGTCACAACTCACAGCTAGCACCGATTAGCATTGAGTTGTGACGTCATCAAGGACTTCGTGACGTCATCAAGGACTAAATTTCTTACTTTGAACTGCGACTTCGCACGGATGCATCACGCGTGGAAAAAAATGATGCGAATGTTGATTATATACTCTAAACCCACTTGGTGACTGTCTAATTTGTAATTTGAGGCCTGTATGCCTTTAATGTATTATATACTACAAAGAATAATAATTTTAAAAAGTCTACTTATTACGATCGATCGGAATTTATTTTGTGTGAACTTGAAAAAAAAAAAAGAGACACTGACCTACATCTTCATCTATTTGCCTTGCAATATCTCGCTTTATGATGTTTGCGCACGTGTTCGAACATGCTTTACTGCATGCTTTATTTTATGACACGCGCGAGTTTTAAGTTTTAAATTACGCACGAAATTTCTTATTTTGTGACAAATATCTTCGTAAATTCGAGGTTAATGCTCTGTAGGGACCATTAGAGCACTTCATTAATTCGTAAAATCCAGATTTCGTAAATACGAGGTTATTTAACATGCATTTCCCTATCTATCGGGAGAAAACACTTCGTAAAATCGCGAATTTCATAAAATCGAAGTTCGTAAAATCAAGGTTTTACTGTATGTATTTTAATACCTGTGTTTCAGCCCACTGCTTTTGAGCAGTATTTCTAGAATGATGAATCAGAATATTGCCTCCGGGATCCACTTTCTCACTGCTTGCTGAGCTAGATAAGCTTCTGACTTTGCCGAGCAAAGGAAACAAAACCTGCCACAGCACTGCTTGCCATGTTGGATGATGCAGCAGTCCGCCGTGGGCAGATATGGTGGAGAACAAAGTTTGCCCTGCAGATTTTCGCACTGCTGGCCGTGAGTCGACACACAAATCACCTGAAATTAATCATTTTATCTCGTCATATTAATGAATAATCACAAACAAGTTGAAAGTTTGTCAATAAAACACAGTATAACAAATAATACTGCAGACATACAAAACAAAAATACTGTACAAAATTGGATATAATATCACTCCCTGTAAGTAACTGAATCCAAACAATGAATCCAAATTAAATAAACATAGGCATTAAAAAAATTATAATACTAATGACTAGGGGCCGGATCTCCAGTTTTTCCAGTTATACAAATATGTATGCTATATTGATTCTGACTTCAAATGTTCAAGAATTATGAAGTTTCATTGCCAAATATGCAAAAGAGTTTGAACTGGAAAAAACTGTTTTTGAAAATTAGGAACTGTTTCAACTGTTTCAAGTTTTTTCCAGTTTTGTAAACTTTTTCCAGTTTTGAAAAACTGGAAACGCAGTTCTGTCTCATTAAAACACTTTTTTTCTATTAAAAATTAAATTAAATATTTTGCATAATTATTTTCTCTGCCTCCACCTTGACACAACATTGATGGTTTTTCATTATTCAAATTTCCTTCATTGCAACAATCATATTTTTCCAGTTTTTTTTTTTTTAAAGAAGCATTTATATCAATTATATTTTTTGGTCTTAATGGATAAGAGACCGGTAAAGGTAAAATTTTTATAAAAACTGGATTTTGCTGGAAACTGGAAGTGAACTGTTTTTGAGAAATTTGATAACTGTTTTCAGGAAAAAAATGAACTGGATCCAGTGCTGGAAATTACACTTTAAAAAACTGGAAATCCGGCCCCTACTAATGACAATTAGTACCCTTTAATGAACAAGTAAAATATGGTAATAATAATAAAAATAAATAAAGAAATGCTAAGTATCAAATGAACAGATGTACAGTATATAAATTAAATTTTAATTTCATTAATTTATAAATTAATAATAAAATACAGTATATTTTACTTGAAATGCAAATCATGAAAAAAAAGTATTGGGGGAAAAAAAATAATAATAAAAAATCAAAATAAATAAATAAATAAATAATAATAATAACAATTAAAAGAAGAGGTTTTCTTTTCTTTAATTTTACAAAATGAGTAAAACGGTGCTTCTATTTATCTTATAAAATGTAGAATGATATGTTTGCAGCAAAACTTATTGATGTTTACAGCCTTAATAATAAAAAAATGTTCCTTGTGCTAACAGAGCACTATTCACAACAAGTGTTTATAGAATACTTAATAAATTAATTAATAAAAAAAATATATATACATATATTGCTCAATGGGTGTAAGAGACAGGACCCAGGCATAATGTGAAGGCACCTAGCTTTGTCATAATTATTACTTAACATCACAGTGCAAGAACAATCAACAAAGCTTTTAACAGAAGCATAATATACCTATTACTGTACAATAGTAACTTAATTCTCTCTTTTTTTTCCGTCAGAATAAGAAATGAAAGCATAACTTCCCTAAGGTAAAAAGGTAAATACAATGGAATATAATATAATTATGATAGAAATTACTGTACCTAGTCGTGCATAAAGACACATCCATAGTTTGTCAAATGCAGACATATTTGGTGTGCCGGGAAAATCAGGAAATACAGCATCATCGCCACAAAGAGAGTTGCAGAGTTTTTCTTGATTTTGGTAGAAGTAATCAGATATATTCCACTGCAATGACACACAAGAAATTAGTCACACATTGCTGTAAGTCTCATTCAAATGATATTCTTTGTGACACCCTTACACAGTACACTTGTCTTCTAAGTAAACAAAATGAAACATGAGGAGAGCAGCAGCTGTGAAAGAATTAGTGTTTCAAGAGGATGGAAGTGTAGATGGAGAGATTGATATGAAATTGAGTGCAGTCAGGAGGGAGGATTGTGGGTAATATGGCAGTATGGTTTGTTTAGCTGGCTACACTAGCTATGCTAGCTGTGTATAACTCTGTCCTAAAACCATCTTTGATGTATGGATCTGAGGTTTGGGTATGTAAAACAAAGCATAGGAGTAAGTTAATTGCAGTTGGTATAAGAGTTAAAAACACATGAGCGTGGAGTGAAGAAAGCATAGTTGACACGTAGTATGCCAACGTTGGTTTGGACAGAGAGAATGGGTAAGGAATGTATTGCAAAATAGGTGTTTAAAGGGGTGTGTGGAAGGTATGAAAGGATTGGGTAGACCAAAAAAGGTTTCATTAGATGTGATTGCAGTATGTTTGAAGAGCAGGGGTGTTAAAAAAAAAGTTTGGTAATGGAGAGTGGAGTGTAGAAGGCAAAAGTATATTCAATATTTCTGCAGCAAGTGGATTGTGTAAAAATAGAGTACTGTCGAGGTTTAATTGTGGATTTTTTGTACGTCAGAGGTAATAATGCTGCTGGCTTATCTAATAAATAATAACTTTTACTAGCAAAGAACATACCATTAGTCCTACTGCAGTCAGTGAAATATTGAGCTCTTGTGTTTGGAAGCCAAACTTGGCTGCTGTGTCAACACACAATGGAAGGCACCGCCACGGCATCACGGGCAAGAAATCTGTCACAACAAGTTGCAAACACTGGAACGCCACCCGCGTCAGAGCCTCCCTGCAACAACACAACAACTATTTGGATGGACGGTCAAATGGACTTATAAAGCACTTCCACTACTGTTTGTTGTCAGTCAAGTGAGACACCAAAGTGAACTTACTTGCAATATTTGATCAACAAAGGCCCAGTTATAAAAAAGCTTACAGTATCTTGAGGGCAAAGATTGAACTGTACTGAAGGGAAACAAACAAAAGTGTCTATACATGCATTAGAGTAACATTGGGAAGTTTTCGTCAACCAGAGAATATATATATATAAATATTAACTCACTCCACATTTAAAAGCAAACTTTCTTCTTTTACCTTACAAGTCATTGATGTGTTTCATTGCTAGGAAGGACAAGCCTGAACATCCATACATTGTTGCTATGATCACGTGAACATCCATTCATTGTTGCTATGATCACGTGAACTACAGTACACTTCAAAGTATCCCTTTGGTATATCATCTTGAGTAATGAGCTATCTGCCTACCTACCACAGTCTATTGTGCTATCTTCTGTTTCAAATGAGTGCAATTATGAGCTGTAAATAGGGATAATAAAAAGCTCATTGTTGCTCACTTGAAATAGTAGAAATTGCACAAGAACATGGTAGCTCATTATTTTGGACGAGGGACGATGCACAATAATACCGTTTTCTGTAACATATTATTAAAAGTATACCCATGGTGATCTGACACTGCTCCTATGATGCCAAGAACCAGTGGCCAACCGTGTGATAAAGTTTCGCCAGCACTGTGCAGCATCTGGGGAAAACATAAAATACATTGAAAAGATTGCTAGTATGTGTTAATGACAAACAAAATAAGTACCTGTAGCACACATTCGAGTTGACGTTGTCTAACATCACTGTGCGGAACTGCTGATAACTCTGCCAGCGGACCAAGAAGCAATGTTTGGAGTTTCTGGGGGCAAAAATAATATCACGTTTATTTTACAACATATTGCAGTCTTACTACTCTTACTTTATATTTTTATGTATTTATTATATTTGCCATATATTAAATAACATAACACTTGGCAGGTGATACTATAACAGAACAAAACACAATGGGGTTGCGAATATAGTATCCCTTTTAATGATTAAAATATTAATATTGAGGAAAAAATAACAATAATATAACAGGCATGTAAATAATTATAATAATTTAGTGTGACACCAAAGTTAATAAACAGTAAATATTTACATGAATGACTCAATAAATTAAAAAGAATTTAATTTTGAAAAAAACAATGAGCCACTAAGAGATCTAATACATAGAGAAAGATTGTTCCAAGCATGCCAAACTCTAATGTAAAAGGATTTTTGATGAGCCTCTGAGCTAGCAAAAGGAGGAAAGAACAACACCCCTTGTTTGCTACTTCTGCTATAATTGGCAGCTCAATCATCAACAGAGATCCTGTTAGTTTATATTTGTGGATCTATAGACGTGCTCGGTTACAATTTTCATCTAAGAGAACAAATATTTTTTCATAAAAAATAAATACAATTGAATTGCCATCCACAGAAAATAGTTTTGCAAGCGTGTGGTTTGTCTTATATTTTAGATTGAAAATGTAAAACAACAGTGGAACTGAGAGAAGCAGCAACAACTCAAGAGTTCAATACAGGGGAGGAGGGGAAAAGAGTAGGGATAATTTGACAGCAAATTTATTCAAAATTTATACCTTATTTTCTCTCAATGGAGGCTGGTACTTGTGCTGCAATGCAGCCTTTACTAAGTATGTGACAGCCTCAACACCCCATTCTCTCATTCTAATGTGTGGATGATGACATACTTCGAGCAAATGATTTGTTAGAGGTCTCCACAAAGCCTCAACTCGAGGTAAGTTGACTAAACCAGTCTCAAGAAGTTTAGCTACAGCAAATAAAGATGGTTCCTGGGAAGGAGAGGAGAAATAATATTATTCAAAGATTCTAAAATAAAAAGTAGTAGTTTTTTTTTTACTACCATACCCTGTTTGAGTAAGCCAACTCCATGGCCTCACGTGACAGTTTACACAATGCATCTACAAGATGATGGAGAGCTACTTCATCCAGATATTGACTTGACTCAAAGAGTCTACTTAGCATAGCCGAGAGGACTGGGAGATCAGCCATGACAGCAGTAGTGATCACTGCGTTTGAATCTGCTGTTGTCCTTCCTGCTTTTAGGCTTCCGCCAGTTGACGGTTTCAAGCCAAGTATCCAAACTAAGTGCTGAAAAGAATCACTCATCAGTATTTTCATCTGAACAACTTATGATTAACAACTGCATACCTGAAGTGTTGTAAGAATAAGGTACCATGAAGTGCCTAAAATACTACCATGGCAGTGGGCGAGGCTAAGGAGAGCTCTCATACACTGCAGATTTTTAGATGTTAGCATAACTGGACCTTGCTGAGCTCCTACAACAAACAATCACCCATACATTGAGTTTTAAACATAAAACTGAGCGTAACATATTAATCCAGGCCTAAAAGGGTGTCGGGCCTCAAATGACAAATCAGGCAGTCACAAAATACTCGCAGATTTTTTTTTTTTTATAATCAACATTCGTATTATTAAATATAATCAATTAATTTATAAGGGACAAAACTTCAAAATTTAGAGCATATTGAATGTAACTTGAACACTTTCATTTTTAATTGAACTCCCATTGAAAAAAATTGAATTTTGTGCTACATAAGCCAATTCAATAATAAAATGGAGGGGGTAAACCAATTTTGATTATTGTCATATTACAAATATGATTTACACCTTACCTAGGTAGTTGAGGTTTGGATTTTTTTTTTTTTCGTTATTTATTGATTTATTTTTTTCAAATTCCAAAAATTTCTTAAAAAATACGGTTTTTGATTTGTGGCCAAAACTTAGTATACCAACGAATAAAAAAAATTGTATTATTAATTTGGCTGAATATAAAACTATGAATTGATTACCAATATGTTAGTGGTAAAATTGATTGTGTCTTTAATTTGGAATTTTTGGAAAATTTGGATATGATGCTCATCAAAATCAGTTGACCATTTTCTAATTGAATTGGCTTGATTTTTATAATAATGGGAAAAAATATTCACACAGAATTGAACAATGTGTAGCGGCTATGTCAAGTACTGACAATTGTTGAGGGTATAATTATCACACTTCTGCGTTGAAAATTATTTCCTAACAGTAGCATTGAAAAAGTATGCATAAGTATCCCTCCTCCCTTTGAAACAAAACCATTAGGCAATTTGCACAGTAGCTTACCAATTGGCCAAGATGCTGATGGCAGCGGAGTGCCCACTGCTACAACTTGTTGTCTATAGTCGTTCTCTCCATACATATTCATGTTGTAATGCATGTTCATGTCTGGATTTGCCTCTTGACTGTTGAGACCTGTTACATAAGTAACATTGATAAGCGTGCTGTGCCATGGAGCATCAACTCAAAATATTTTGTTGCATCAATCAATGGAATGTGCAGACTTTCATTTTTGTTTGACTCGTTTCTAGAGAGGTGAACTTTTTTTTTTTTTAAATGGGGTACTGACAGGTGTATTTGAGTTAGCAATACTAGTAAAAAGTACTGTGAATTCTATGAAGAACGAGCCCTATTAGAGCATTCTACGACAATTTGCTGATTTTATATGAATTTTTAAAGCTTTTTTTGATGACTTCACAGCATTGCTTCTTAAATGGGAAATTGCATCAATTAACATTGCTAAAATGAAAAGTTATTGAGGTAGGAATTTGAAACCTTCATTATCGTGATTCTAGCACCTAAAAACCTTGCAAATGAAGTTTTGGTTATATTTCAATATTAAGTATGGGATTTGGCAATGTTAACTGATCTATTTTCCCATTTAAAGGGACAGGGGACCCTACATATTTTTTAATCAAACAGTACCCATCAACTGAGTATGAATACATGCCGCACGGTGGCGAGTGCCCCAGGGTAAGCGCCCTATGAATAGCATGACCGGAGGAACGTGATGTCACGTTCATCGCTTGGCAATACTGGCTGCCTCTTCTCCATGTAACTCACTCCCCTTTCCTCCCGCCCAGTGCGATGTTGCCTGTGCAATTGACCTGCGGCTCTCTATATTTAATTAATTTTTATAAATTTGGGGGATGTTCTGAAAACGGAAATTTACTCATTTCTCGCATTAACATATCTTACAGAAACTTTTTAAGCATACATGATTGCATTGTCTCATGTCCCTTTAAGATTCAATGTTGTGACGTCATTTTTGAGAGGTTTCAAAAATTCACATAAAATCAGGAAATTGTCGTAGAATGCTGTAATAGGGCTCGTTCTTCATGAAATTCTCGTGCCTTTTGAAATGTTGACAAAAACTTGAAACTTTTTTTTTTGGTCAGTACCCCGTTCTTGAGAGCTATGACATCACTCTTTATGAAAAGTTTAAGAGAAGGGGCAACAAAACTGCTTGCATGTTATATAGTCATACAGTCATTGTATAGTCATACAGTCATATAGTGTTTTGGTTTTAAACTTAAAATTATATATAGAACCTTAGGGCATACTACATTATAAAATATTATATTTTGTAAATTTTATTCTAACATTTGATGTGTTGCTACTAAATTAAGTAATTATTTTGAGTCATTATTATATATTAACTCTCTTATTAAAGTTTCAAATTTTTTCAAAAAATTTAACATGATTATATTTGTATAATGAAAATTCTAACATTTTGTTAATTGTTCAAAAAAAATTGCAAAACTATTAATGTAACAACTATAAAATAAATAATGTATTGCTAACCAGCCATTAGGTTTATCCTGGCTGGAAGCTACTGTAAATTTAAAGAAAAAAAAAAAAAAAAAAAAAAATGTTTTATTGATTGACACAATTGAAAAGACTTACCTCGACCCCCACTAGGTGCACCAATATTTAGCATGGTTAAAGCATAATGAGGAGGCAGAGAAGCTTTGCATATTGCTGTAATGAATGCATCTCTTGCAGTGTTCAATTCTAAGTGGCCACATAAGCTGGCATACGTTTGGATGGATTTAAGTATATTTTCTGTTACAATTTCATCCGTGCTGGAAAGAAAGAAGATATAAATTACTGGCTAAAAAAGTGTGTATAAAATCATAGATATGTAATAACTGAACCAGTACAAAAGGGATCAAATTACAAATTAAAGCCAATTGATGAAATAGTAGGAAGTATTGCATACAGCAATACACAATATGCATAAAAATCAGGGGTCTTCAAATAACACCACTTAACCAAAACTTAGCCTAAGACTGTCTTAGCGCAACAATTAAGAATACACTAAGACTGTCTTAATTTTAGAATTGTTGTAATTTGTGTTATTTGAAGACCCTTCCAGGCTGTTTCATCACTACCATTGTATATCCACATAAAATACAGAATATACTAACCTTGCTTCTAGCAAAGGGCTTAAAGCTGCCAACAATCCACACCAACTAGAATTTATCAGCTGACACTGTAATGTTTTGTCTTTGCTGTGTGCCAATACTTGTTGACTCTCTTCGTCTACCTTGGTGTCTTCACCATGTTCACACATAGGTGATGTTCCTTCGATGGCTACTGATATTGAACGTATGATGTCAAGTAGGCAAGCAAATGCTACAGATATGCCATAGCCATCAGGTATTGCTGGAGGCTCAATTCTATCAAGCATCTCGAGACTGAAACAATATTTAAAAAATACAGTAAAATGTACTTTAGTATTATTATTACAATGTATTTTATTATAAAATACATTGTATTGTACTGCTTCTATTAAAAATAAATAAATAAATAAGTAAATAAGTAAATAAATAAATAAATAAATAAATAAATAAATAAATAAATAAATAAATAAATAAATAAATAAATAAATAAATAAATAAATAAATAAATAAATAAATAAATAAATAAATAAATAAATAAATAAATAAATAAATAAATAAATAAAAAGCGAGAGGTGAAAAAAAAAAAAAAAAAAAAAAGCTTACAAGCTGGCTTGTCACCTTCTAAGAAAAATTGTACAGCATTGCCTTTACATGCATTTCAAATTCACAAAATAAATTTTAATTACAAAATTTGGGATAATTTAAATTTGATTTGGGGGAGGGGGAGAGGGAGGAAATACACTGTCACCTCTAAATGTGCTGAATTTTACTCAGTGTACAGATTTAGCCATGAAAAATAGGACAGAGTAATTGGCATGTATATATGTACAATTCAACTCATTATGACAAATTGTATGTAGAAAATATTTTGATGGATCTAGTTCACGGTTAGTGTTTGGGATATAGAGGAGGGGTGGGGGGGAGGAGGGGAAAAGGAAAGGATCATAAATATCCTTGAAATTTATAACAGTTGGCAAAATAATACATGCAAGATTTTTCTTATTCAATTAGCTGCAAATATGCATAGTTCAGAACTTTTTTGATGTTGACATCAAAATGAAATTTGATTTTTTTTTTCTACCTCCAAATATTTATGTAAAAGTGAAATTGTGCACCAGCACCCTATAAGGCCTTGGTAGGACTGTAATATTTATAATAACAATAAAAATATTAAAAAAAAAGTGCTAAGTAAAGTGAGTACTGATGAGTAGAATATAATAATAATAATAATTGTTTATTGGGTTAAGAAATACATAAAATGGGAGGGAAAGACAAGAAAAAAAATAAATAAATAACCCAAATGGTGGATTGAAAAAGGCAAATGCCCATACACAATGTGATCAACTACCAATACTTACTACACAGATTTTGTTTGGCCAACAGTGAAGGTGGCAACAACAGGAAGCCACACTCCTCGCAGGTAGAATCCTGGTTGTGGTGAAACACCTGGTCCAACAGGTAGTCCAGCAAGAAGAGAGGGAGGTTGCTCCTGAGGGACTTTGCCTGGACCTCCTGTGGGTTCAATTTAACAATTCTTATATGCCTATAAGCATGCTAAGCTACCTGTGTATAATACCAACTTTGATGTATGGGTCTGAGGTTTGGATGTGCCAAGCTAAGCATAGGAGTAAGTTGAATGCAGTTGGTATGAGCTTCTTAAGGAGAGATATTGGTTCAAATTTTATATTTTTATCAATAAATAAATAATGTCAAAAGTATTACTGCAACAAAATTATTGAAAGAGCCAGTATGCATTGATCCATTTAACTACAGTATTTAACTTTTTATTTTCAACCATTTGAAAAAGGAATGGAAAGTTTCTTTTTATATAAAAGAAAATATTGAAGTGTATATTTAATAATGTATGCATCTCTAGGAAAGAGGAAGGATTTTTTTAGATTGTTTGAGAATTAACAGAAGTCCTTACCTACAACAGCAGTTTGTCCCATCAGTTGAGGATTGACAAACAAAGATTGAACATAAGCTCCCAACGAATTGACAATATCTTTAAATATATTTGTTGCATGAGCTTTGAGATCGTAACTCTCACAGAAGGATACTAGTAAGTCTGGCTGAATTGCCATTTTATGTAATACCTCCAAGGCAAGTGATCTTTGCCATACTGGTTTATCAGGGTCCAAAAATTTGATGATGAGAGAAAGAAATATTTCACACTCCGTAACCTGGAAACAAAAGAAGGTAACAATGAAATCAACAACAAATTAAACACCAATGAAGTATCGCCCTCATTTTTTTTTTATTGCAGAAATGGATAAAGGGTGAAAAGTTATGCTAGCCTGATTTTTTTCAGATTTTTTAGAGCCCGGGAAGTATTTTTAAAAAATTATTGAAAGTCCTTTTTGTGACGTCACGCGGCGGCAAGTCCAATCTTTTTCTTAAAGAGCGGCGTCTCGTGACGTCACAAAAATAACTTTCAATCATTTTTTTAAAATAGTTCCCGGGCTCTAAAAAATCTGAAAAAAATCAGGGTAGCATAACTTTGCACCCCTCTATCCATTTCTGCAATAAAAAAGAAAATGTGGTCGATAATCCATTAATTAGAGTTATAAGTTATGTCACCAACAATGACCATTTTTGTAAGCATAAATTATAAGCATAATTATCAATGACACCTGAATTAAAGACCATAATTTTACTTCTGCATGTTAACCCTAGGCCTATAATTGCCACACGACGTGTCCTATACTAACCTCAACAAAAGTCTATTTAGATATTTTAATTGTAAGAAAAATGGATTGAATTAAAAAAAAAAAAAAAAAAAAATTGAATTTTTGAATTTTTTTATTACATTCCTATGTTGTTTAGATACTTTTACTATTCTTATATCTTAAGATGACTTTTATTTACATTTGATGGCCAAAGTCAAGGCCCAAAATAAAATATTTTCAGTTTGTGAGTTCCAACACGTAATTAAAATGTTCAAATTAATTTTAATATTAATTTAAAACTTTAACAAAATTTATGTGCTAAATTGTAAAATCAAGCATAAATGAAAAACTAATGATGTAATAGAGCATTATTTTAAATTCTTTTATTCTCATTTTTTCCCTGAGAAGTGCATTCTTGGCTACTCTCCTCTACTGATTATTGCCTGTCAAATATTGTAGGTAGAAATATTGAAATACAACGTTTACAGTAGATTGGAAAGGTTGGTGTCTTAACCTGATTTTGCCTTTTTTTAAAAAAAATTTGAAATGTTAATTTTTAGTTTTAAAAATATAAAATTAATATTTCCAAATTTATAGGGCACAAAATTTTCAGTGTGCCAGTATGTTTGACAATCCTTGATTTTAATTGAACTCTGAGCTACAACATTCCAAAGTTAGAGCACACACCTTTTTGCACCATATAGTAATTTTTCAGAAATCTTTATAATTAAATTTTTAATTTAAATTCTATTTTTTATAATTCTCTAAGAGCCACATAGTAGCCT
This sequence comes from Siphlonurus alternatus, assembly GCA_949825025.1. Classification (NCBI taxonomy): domain Eukaryota; kingdom Metazoa; phylum Arthropoda; class Insecta; order Ephemeroptera; family Siphlonuridae; genus Siphlonurus; species Siphlonurus alternatus. The sequence continues at coordinate 4,803,017 of OX463788.1, read as the reverse complement.
CAAAATATAAGTGCTCCAACAATCATGAAGTTATGATGCAACTACATAGGCCTTATGTATGTGTTGCATAAGAAATGTCTACAATTGCAACAAACTTTGTGGTGCTTAGGCTAATTATATTCTTAGGTGATGACATAACTTTCAACAGCTAACTGGTTCAATCCTAGCTCATCAAGCAAACCAAGACAAAATGTAAATGCAGTAACACGTACCAAGAGACTATGATACTTCTGTATAAGAATAGAAACTACTCTCAGAAGTCTCATACTAATTGGGAAATATGGTTTGTCAAGTGACGTTGCTTGTTGTACACTAGCAGGAACAGAATTCCGGTACTTGATGTTTGGAGAGAACAGTTTAATCACTAAAGCACACACTCGTTCTTTCAGAAGAAAACTGAATTCAGGATGCTGCCGAGGGGTAAAACAAAAATTAGTTTAATGAATCACAGTATTGGTCATGTTTGTTTGACATGCTAAAGTTATTATAAAAATCCCCTGAACAATTGTGGAAAGTGACTATACCTCTTCTTTTTAAATTCTGAATCATTCAAATTCCAATATTTTGTTTCAAAAATGGTAAGAAATTACCCCTCAAAAATGTGTTGCACATGAAGCACAAATAAATACATAATAAAAAGTTATGTTTATCAGATTTTGTTCACCAAACTCTGGAAATATCATTTAAATATCATTCATAGTACAGGATAGCTTATAAATATGAAGCAGTGACTCTGACAGAATTTTTATAGTTCAAGAGAATTCCACTAATTTTAAAACTAAGTTACACCTTTTTTTTTTTTTTTTTTTTAATTAAAAATTTTGTTAATACACACACAAACCTCAAAAAAGACAGAAGAGTACTGTGACAGTACTGACTCTAGTAACTCAAGACCAAATGTTCTGGTCATTTCAGTCATTCCAATGAGCCAGTATGGTTGGTCAGCATTAACCAACTGGACCAAATCCTGCAACAACACAAATTTTAAATAAAATCAATGTTTCATGTGTAATAACAATTCAGTGACTTTTCATCAGATAGTGTGTATTATGATTATAACAAAAGGAGGCATTACCTGAAACATAAGGTAAGCATCTGCAGCACATGGTCTAAGTCCCTTTGGAGGAACATTACTAGATACTTTCAATTCTTCAAGGTTTGTTGCTTTCTTTTCTGTGTTCTTTGAGTTGTATTGTTTATCTTCTGCAACAACTCTTTCAAACACAAGAGAGATAAGCTGTCTTACTGTCGCTCCAGCAGTGTTGATGGTTGTTGAATCCTTTGCAAAGTGAAGTCGGAAGCATAACACCAAATTCTGTTGACAGCAATTATTATTGCGCTCATTAGTAATCAATTAATTATTTGAAAAATCGAACTAAGCAATATTTCTTTATTTAAAGAAGATAGAAACACATACAATAGAAAAAGATTTGTTGGGAAGGGAGATAGTTTGAGCTTTTAGCCGTCAGTAACCCAGCAAAAAGAGAAGAATTAATTAATTTTCTCTTTTTTTATGTATTTAATTAATTTTCTCTTTTTTTCTCTTTTTGCTGGGTCAATGACGGCTAAAAGTTCGAACTGTCTCCCTTCCCAACAAATATTTTTCTATCGTATGTGTTTCCATCTTGTTTAAATGAAGAAATATCATTAGTAATCAAGTGTAAAAATTGAACAAGTTGCTGTTTCTAGCAACAAAAACATGAATTTCAAACAGTTGATTTTATTTCAACAATAAATAATACAATCTACACCCTCTGCTGTTTTCTTCATGGTGCTTTCAACCATGCACATGTTACTGTAAAATAATAATGCAAAATACTTTGTAAGCATCTTAACCATTAAATCATTTCAAAATACATCTGACAATTAAGTTAGAATGATTAGTATCAGCAGTTATTAATTTTAGATTTTTCTAGCACCACTTTTGCCTGACTGCTTTGAAGCTGACAAAAATTGATCAATAGTAAATTCCAGAATTGTAGCATGCAATCCATTCATAATGATTACTGATGTAAACCTGAATTACTTCTGCCTACATTTTTGTTTTGTTTTTTGTCTGTCTTATATACTGTACAGTATGTACTAATTAATTACTGATTAACACTGAAGCAGCTCATCTTCTTCATTTTTCAACAAAAATGAGATTGAATACAAAATTATTTTAAACATTTTTTGGTTCAAGCTCGAGTCATAGAACAGTGCTATATTTTTTTTCATACCACACAACACAGCATTTTTTTTTAGATATTCGAAGGTCAGGTTGTTTAAAGGTGATCAATTGGATTTTTTTTTTTTTTTTTTTTCATTTATTTGGGAAAGAGTTATTTTGGTATTTGGCTTCAATATTTTCATACAATTCCTGATGAAGCTGCTTTGGGACAATTAGTTTGAAAAGTGAAGTGTGTGGCAGTTTGGTAGCGTTAAATTCGTCAGGCTCAAGTTTAGCGCTACCAAACCCCTGCCGACTTCACTTCTCAAACTAATTGTACCAAAGCAGCTTCATCAGGAATTGTATGAAGATATTGAGGCCAAATACCAAAATAGTTATAAGATTCCCGAATATGTAAAAAATAAGTTGCTCTGTTTGAAATTGTTTGCAATAAAATATACTAAAATTCAAAACTAAAAAGTTATTTAAAATAAAAATTAGACGAAGTTTTTAAACTCAGATTTTTTAACAAGTTTATTCATTGCATTTATTAAGCATAACAAATAAATAAAAGTGTACAGTAATAAATTACAGTCATTTTGACAGAACACTTGTTTTAACACTTACTCTGGCAAGCGTATCTCCATGGACAACTGTGTTGGTGGTAAGAAGCAGGGTTACTGTCTGGAGCACTTTGACTTCTTCAATGCCAGATTCCATAAGAAACCAAAGGGTGTCAGTGATATAACGCGCACATTTGTGATCTACAGCTTGCTGAGTCACCAGTCGCTGCATTATGCTCATTGAAAGCTAGAAAACAAACAAAAAAAAAAAAAAAATTTTAATATGTACCTTAAAATATTGAAATAAAATATAATTTGAAATTTGGAAACGACAGAAACATAGTAACAGGCCTGCCTTCTTATTTCGTAACTGATTGATGGTAGCTGATACTGTATATTTTATTTTTTTGTTTTAATTGATATAATTATATATCGAGGACAGACTATTGTTATGATGACTTATTTACGGAAGATACAATATTTGCATGGTTTATACAGTCAAACATTGCAGACACAGACCGGGGTCCCTCCCTCCTGACTCACATCGAACGACAACATGCACAATATGAGTTGCATCTTCGTATCAGCAGCTTTGTTAAATGCCTAATTAGCTGCCGCTCATATTGGTATGTCCAAGTTCATTAAATTTGTTTTCTCCATGTACAGATACAGCGAACACACCACTCCTCATGCATGATAGGATTGAACATTCGCCTGTTTTTTTATGTTTGTATGATCAAGGATGCTACCATATCTCCCCTCTTTAGTTCAGAAATAAAAATTATAATTTACTAAATTTACCACATTACAAAGGAGTCAAAGGGTCCTTAAAAAAGGGGATAATCTCAACTTTTCCCACATTTTGGAAATATACACATGTTACATTCTATCGGCTTTAAAACACTCACGAATCACTTTTGTCAAAAATGCAAAAATGTTTGAAATGAAAAAAAGCTTACGTTAGTTTAAGGTAGAGATAATACGGATCAGCTGACCCAATGCTAAAAAATCCCTTTCATGAAAATTATGAAAAAAAAAACAAAAAAAAATTAAAATGTTTTCCTCTACATCCCCTATTAGTAGCTAAAATATTAGGTATACAAAAACGAGCTAGTTTTCGAGTTAAAATTTTTTAAAGTTGATTAATTTAACAAGGAGAAATGGAACTGATTGGAGTTAAAATTTTAGCTGTCGACAGAGCGTACTTGGAGTTATGATTTTTTGAGTGTATAAGCACCTAGCTCTTCCAAGATAATGGCTGATACACAACTTTTCCAGATGAGGAATTTTGAATATAACCTGCAAATATCATGATACACCGTAATTGAAAGAAAAATTGTGTGATCTAATTTTGCCGGGGTGAAACCCTTGGAATCCTGTACTAAAACTATTCCTATATGTCTTAAATTACTGTAACATGTATTACCTGACGGTATCTTTTAATTCTTCCCTATTCAAAATATGACAGGGATTGGTTATTGATATTGATTAAAGCTTAATGTTAAGGGTAAGGTAACGCCACCAATGTTAAAAAAAATCCCTCTCACAAAAATTCTGAAAAAAATTTAAAATGTTCTCCTCTATACCCCCTATCAGTACCTAAAATATCAGGTATACAAATACGATCTAGTTTTTTAGTTATAAAATTTTAAAGTTGACTACTTTAACATGGAGAAATGAAACTCCCATGTTAAATTGGTCAACTTTAAAAATTCATAACTCAAAAACTAGATCGTATTTGTATACCTGATATTTTAGCTACTGATAGGGGGTGTAAAGGAGAACATTTTAAATTTTTTTCAGAATTTTTGTGAGAGGGATTTTTTTTAACATTGGTGGCGTTACCTTACCCTTAAGAACATTTCACTGAAATTATTCCCGATTGAAGTTCTCATAATCTCCAAAGTCTAACACTTCGAATTTAGTGATATTTCTCAACAATTTTCTGATGTCAATGCAAGATTAACATTTTAATCTTGATCAACTGATTGATACTTGCTTCCAGTATCTAAGAAAATACTAAAGTTTGTGTGTGTGTCAAAATGTCTATATGGCTTAATTACATCTCTACTTATAGATCCAATATGTACAGTATACAAGAAAAAGCGAAAAATATGGTTACCTTCACTATTTTAGGATCTTTTGTTTCACAACCTTGGACGACAGGGTAAAGAATTTGATTGACAATGTAATACACTGGTGTTTGAGGGTTAGCCGCAGCACTGCGGAGCTTTGCAATGCCTTCTTCGCATGACTGAAAAACAAGCAAACAAATAAAACAATTAACTATTTTTTTTTAAATTATTGAAAGTTCTGTCTTAACGACCATGCAAATGGGGTGGAAATTTCCTATGCTTTTGTTAAGGAGAGTATACCGACTGTCTTGTGACGTCATAAATTGGACTTTAAATATTTTTTTTAAAAGTTGTTCCTGGATTCTAAAAATCTGAAAAAAATAAAAGTAAACAATTTTGCTCCCTCTATCCATTTCTACAATAAAACAAATTTAGGTCAGTACATATTCCATATATAAGGTACTAGCTGAACTGCACAGTATATGTGTATGCATACACTGTTATGTACTGTATTCTATGATATTGTAATTAAAGCAAACCAGGGGATTTGAGCGAGAGTGCTCCTCCATCAACTCGTGAATATGCATGATGTGCATACTGTATCATACGCAGCCATAAATGTCATAACTATGCATATATATACAAATATATAATATATGCATACAGAGTATGCACACCGATACATACATATATATATTATATGTATGTTAACAGTGGAATGCATATTGTATGGATACTGTATGATTGCATTACTGAATTTAGTGATATTATAAAACTTCATTGATGGATCCTACAGTATATAAAAGCTTATTATTAAAACTTACCTCTTTTATGAGAGGGTATTTTTTCTTGAGTTCGATGCAAAGGTTTTTCAAGTCATTTTCAAGAAGTTCTAAAAACTTCAGGGCAACTTCGTTCCCCGTAGTTCCTCCAGGCCAAATATTAGCCATATCATTCAAATTGGGTGTATGCACACACCAGATACTGTACGATTTAAAAGGCTTACACACTAAATCCAAAATAATATATCATCTGCATACACGCAATGTCTACAGTATATTAACTATGACATATACATATTATGCTTATGTATGATATGCATACTGTGTATGTTGTGCAGATACAGTGTATGTGTAATGTGCATATCAAACTATGGTACTGTACATACAATATGCATATACTGTTACCACTGTATGTTATGCATACAGTATCATATATACAACACGTTATTAGAAATATTTTTTAACTCTGCAATAATTTTCCATGCAGGGTATGCATACAGTTCAGAATATGCATACTTTTAATAACATAATAGAGTATCATTCGTCGATCATGAGAACTTATTAAATTTGTAAAAATTACGAGCTTTTACCCACTTCAATAGAGCCAAACAGCCAAATAACAAAATCACCATATCATCAAAGTTGTAAATCTCATAAAAATTTGTCATATGTTATATGTTGGCGTTATTTTTTCCATCAAAGTAGCCTAAAGTAGGATTTTTTAAAAGTGCGCAGAAACCAGCTGGTTGAAACTGAAGTGAAAAGTCATTTATGCATCAAGGCCATCAAGGCTCATCAAGCTATGCATAGTGCGCAAATTTGATATGTTTTCATGTTACTTTTGCTGACTCCTACCTTAAAGGTCTGTTCGTAAATGCACAATAGCACAATCAGAAAATCAAGGGTGTACTCTGTAATAAGTCCAGAACATTCAGAGACAACCTTTGAGCGTTCCGTAATTTAGTCAACGAATTTAGTTCTGAACATTCCGTATTTCCATATATCTGAGTATATCTCTCTCTGATTTTTAGAGTTTTAGTATGCACTAAAATTCTAAATAGTAAATAGTGGTAAATAGAGCCTCCATGAACAAAGAACCATGATCGGCATTTTGGCATATTGGCATTTACGGTTTTGCGTTTTACGGCATGAACCAGAGAGAAAGCCATGAATTATGAACTCGATTGTTTTGCAGTGATATTTATTTTTATGCACGGTGCACGGTAGCGGGTATAGAGCCATATTACTCTCCGAATAGAGCTACTGTGTTTTTATGTTTATGCTGGTCAACTTTAAATATTTTGAGACTTGAATATGCCTACTAGCTGTAGTTGATGGGTATATGCATACAGTTCGTTAGCATAAATATATTGCATATAATGGGCATGATAAATTTATAATGAAATCATCAAATCAGTTGAGCATTATTTTGCAGCTTGCAGGATATCCAATCATCAAGCCCATCACGAACCACTATTATGCATAGATTTGCTATTTTGCACACTGCATCATAATTATTATACTGTGGATGATACAGTATGCATACTGTAGAGGAAATCGTGTGTTGTATGCATATGCTATGATATTTATGCATACCTGCCGGTATGACATCATCATATTAAACAGTGCATAGTATTATGTACATACATGAATAGGAATATGACGAGTATGCTTAATTAACTGCCATCCAAAGCCAAAAGAAAAAGGAAGAGCAAAGTATTCTAAAACCTCTACAGTATAAAATGAAAATCATCTGTTAATATGCATAATTATGAATTATGATATATCATATCACAGCTAGCTGTTAATGTTGCATATTACATGGGCATGTGGATATGCATTCAACTCGTAGCTACCGCGGGTAGTTCTATTATGTTTCGAGTGTCGATCTAGACACTGGAAATCTTACTAGGCAATACACGTTTTCCTGGGCAAGATGTTACCAATGATTCGAAACAGACGATCATTGATTCAAGCTGGAGTAATCCTTTTAATAATAGCTGCAACATTGATCTGGTGTAAGCCAAGTGTTGTTCGAGACAATCACGAGGATTCCCAAGGATATAAATTTAATTTGGAGGTGAAGGTAATAATTAATGTGCAAAATTAAATACATTATAACATAGTATAAATATACATTATTATATATATGATACATATTGTGCATGTGATTTATATCATATAAAATATAAAAACTGTAATATAGAGGTTGAGCGTGGCATAGTGCATTGACTGGTTCTTGTTAGATCACCGAAGTGAAGCTACTTCAAGCATGGTTGGGTGTTTGGGTGACTGCTTCAAGTAAAAAATTATGTTGCTCCCTCCCTTGGGTAAATTAAATAATAATAATAATATTAACACGGCAAATGTGGCAATGCCATGGTGGCCCGCGAATGTTCACCAACTCTCAGAGATTTCTTAAACAAATCAAAACTCTCCGCCTCAGCAACATCTGCTGACAACGCATTCCACTCCCTCACCGTCCTGTTTAAAAAAGAAAACTTTCCCACATCACTTCTACATCTAACACATTCCAACTTCCATTCATGATCATTTCTTCCAATATAACCTGCTCTCATTACACGACCACTCAACTCTTCCCAACCCTCACAATTTCTCGTTATCTTATACATAACACCAAGTCTATAATTTTTCCTTCTTAACTCCAACGACTCCCACCCCAAATTTTCAATTAAAGCAGACACACTAACATACTCCTTTCTAACATCAGCACCATCACCCACAAACTGAAACTTTCCCACACGACCTGTAACCCTTCTAGCTGCTCTCCGCTGAACCTTCTCCAACTCCTTCACCCCCACACATCTATATGGGTCCCAAACACAGCAACCATATTCAAGCACTGGTCTCACCAAAGCTCTATACGCATTATCTTTAACTACCCTACTGGTACCCTTAAGATTTCTCATGACAAACTCCAAACACCTCCTTCCCTTCGATGTAACATATTTAATATGTTCATTCCACATTAATTTACTATGAATGACTACACCCAAATATTTATACTTTTCATCCTGCTTCAATAACTCATCATGAAGTAAATACTGCACATCTCTCTTACGCCTTTTCCTACTAAACACAACTACACAGCACTTAGAGACATTCAACCTCATATCATTATCAATAACCCACCGACACACAGTATTAAGATCCTCTTGCAGACGAACCACATCACCCTCACTTTCTATTTTCCTATAAACAACACTATCATCTGCAAACAACCTCATCTTTGACCTCACTCCATCAGACAAATCTTCAATAAAAATAAAAAACAACAATGGACCCAAGACACTACCCTGCGGAACTCCCGAGGAAACAGCAATATACTCCGAGTATGCCTCCCCCACTCTAACTCTCTGCACCCTATCTCTTAAGAAATCCTCAATCAAGGACACCAACCTTTCATCCACCAAACAACGCCTCACCTTCTCAATTAGCTTCCCATGAGGCATCTTATCAAAAGCCTTCTCAAAATCAAGAAAGACAGCATGAATCTCACCTCCACTGTCCAAAGCATCAGCCAACTCCTGCACAAAACCTTGTCCATTGACAAAATTTGTCTTGTTTTCCACCAAGTGCAGTAATACAAGTGTTTCAGCAGACTTTGGACATCACTTTCGTCCATTGATAAAAATAGAGGTGTCAATCCTGATTGAGGTTTTCCACGGTTTCCTCAGTCTCACCTTAGTGAATGCTTGGACACGTAACAGGCCGTGGTCCATCATTTCCCTACATTATCCTTACCCAATTAACGACCTGTCCTTACACTGATCCTCGATCGCCATCAGTGAGTGGCGCTGCAACTTCGTGTACGGTCAAAGTATGTAGAAGCGAAACAATGCGTTGCGAAGATGGGGGGAAAATTTTGTGAACCGCAAGTAAGGTACGAAAGAAGCTAAAAAGTTTACATTTTTCACTGCCAAAATATGGTATATCTCTTCTAGTTTGCTTCAGTACAATTGCTTTTACCCTAGCACTGCTCAATTCCAAGGACTAGAGAGGTAAAGACAACTACTTCGGGCCACCACCGCTCGTGTGTGCCGCCATGCTGCCAAGCGATTGGTTGACCACAGCATGATGGATCATACTGTCAAGTGATTGGTCGACTTAAAAGAGGCGCAACCTGCAAGTTGCAAAAAGTTGCATCGCCTCTCATAGATAGCAGGGATCATTATAAGTACAGGTCGTTAATTTACCCGCCGCGAGCTGTAAGCAAAAAAAAAAAAAAAAATTGTTTGGCTCAGGCTCAGTTATATTGAACTTTGGATGGTCAAAATTAGCCTGCAGCCAAAAGCAATGGCTCATTCTTGCTAGACCCTGCCATAGAAAACGCACTGCTTGATACATTGTCAAAACTTAAAATTTTAACTCAAGGTGTGCCATTTTCATGGCATGCAAGCCAAATTAAAGACCAAATCATTAAGGGGCATTTCCATGGAGCGTGGAAAGCGAGAGGCTTGACGCGGCGAGAAAGGCGCACTTGCTTCAATGTCATATGGCGGCCATGTTGGCGTGGAAAAATCACTTTCCCGCGGCGATTAAATCGTGCCGCGATTTTTCCACGCCAACATGGCCGCCATATGACATTGAAGCAAGTGCGCCTTTCTTGCCGCGCCAAGCCTCGCTTTCCACGCTCAATGGAAATGCCCCTTTATGCGGCAGATATATGTGGCATGCAAAGAAGCTATATCTCAACATACTTTTAACCTTCCTAAAACTTAACCTTCCCCACCACCCCAGAAGGCAGGAAATTCCACTCCCTTATTGTCCAATTTAGAAAAGACTAGGATGCTTTCCAACATCATTCCTACTTTTATGTATGACCTCAAACTTCCATTAATGGTCCTTTCTCCGGATGTATCTCCTTCTCCAAATCCTGTCACTAAACTCATCCCAGCCCTCCACATCCTAGCAATGCCTCGACATAGCCACACCAATCAAAAGCTTAATTTTTTAATTTAGAGCTCGAGTGCCATGACCAAGTCAGTTGAAGAAAACTCATATCTGGCTGTAAACTGGATTAATTTGTATACCAAGCAAGCACAGTTTCGTTTAGTGGGCCCAGCAAATAAATATGAATGTTATCATAACATACAGTATTTAAGTTTGTTGAAATGAAAAATCTTTTAAGGGTAAGGTAACGCCACCAATGTTAAAAAAAATCCCTCTCACAAAAATTCTGAAAAAAATTTAAAATATTCTCCTCTACACCCCCTATCAGTAGCTAAAATATCAGGTATACAAATACGATCTAGTTTTTGAGTTATGAATTTTTAAAGTTGACCAATTTAACATGGGAGTTTCATTTCTCCATGTTAAAGTAGTCAACTTTAAAAATTTATAACTCAAAAACTAGATCGTATTTGTGTACCTGATATTTTAGGTACTGATAGGGGGTATAGAGGAGAACATTTTAAATTTTTTTCAGAATTTTTGTGAGAGGGATTTTTTTTTAACATTGGTGGCGTTACCTTACCCTTAACATTCACTGTAATGGTAAACATGATAAGTTCTGAAAATCTTACCCTACTTTTCAACTCGAGTTTATTTATGTTACAGCCTCGGTTCTCAGATGTGTGCTTCGACAGAAATCTCAAACTTTCAATTGCAAGTTTAGAAGACAATCTTCATGTATGGTCCCAAGCTATTGACAGAAAATGCCAAATACTGTGGGGAAAATTTCAAGATATGTTTTCGGTGTCTGTAAGAAATGGAGCACTCCACCTGCCCTTAAAATTTGAGAAAACAGTTGCAGGATGGCTTGGCAACAATGAAAAATTAATGAAAAAGGTCCACAATCAGGTAACATATTTATTGATTAATAGACCACTTGCAAAACTATATTAAAGCAAAAAGTAAACAAACTCACACACCCATTGTATTGTTGGTTGTTAATTATGTGTATATTTTTTCTAATACATTGGACCTTATGGGAAATTTACGATTTTTACATACATATTTCATTACATGACATAAATATGATTTTAAAAATAAATATATCACCGGAATATGCAGTTTTTGGCCATTTATAATATTGAAATATGCATCTGAAGAAGTTTTCTTCATTTCGCAATCTTTAATTTTAAATTATACATAATCAGCCAATGGACAACATACATGAAAAATTTTTATTGCAGAAATGAATATAGGGTACCAAATTATGATACTCTGAATTTTTTAGATTTTTTTGAGACCCAGAACTATTTTTAAATAATTATTGAAAGTGCGGCCACGCCCCCTGGAGGTGTCAATAGGCGTCCAGTCTCTATCCCTTTTATTAAGGCATCAGGGGTGCCAACTGAAATCACAGGACTTTCAATAATTGTTTAAAAATAGTTCCGGGTCTCAAAAAAATCTGAAAAAATTCAGAGTAGCATAATTTGGTACCCTCTATTCATTTCTGCAATAAATTTTTTTCATGTATGTTGTCCATTGCATGAGTTAGTATAGCTTTAAACAAGCTCCAGAGTTTTGATTATTGCAACAATTAAAAAAATAAATGATCAAACTTATGCTTAATTGTCATTTGCTTTCTCAATGCAATAGACCACTTGCAAAGCTATGTTTTAGCAAAACGTAAACAAATTCATTCACCCAGGTATTGTTGGTTGTTGATTATGTGTATTTTTTTCCCAATACATTGGACCTTATGGGAAATTCACGTTTTTCACATACAGATTTCAATACGTGACATACGTATGATTTTAAAAATAAATATATCACCGGAATCTGCAGTTCTTGGCCATTTATAATATTGAAAATTTTATTGGAAGGTGGTTTCTTTATTTCAATATAGTAAATTCAGTATGACACCAAATCAGCCAATTGCTTGGGGTAAGATACGTAACCAAGCAAACTCCAGTTTGTTGATTTTAACTGTTGCAATAATAAACAATCTGAAGCTTGCTTGGTTACGTATCTTACCCCATGCAATTGGCTGATTTGGTATCGTATTAAATTTACTATATTGAAATAAAGAAACCGTCTTCCAATGCAATTTTCAATATTATAAATGGCCAAGAACTACAGATTCCAGTGATATATTTATTTTTAAAATTATACGTATGTAATGCATTGAAATCTGTATGTGAAAATCGTAAATTTCCCATAAGGTCCAATGTATTGGAAAAAAATACACATAATCAACAACCAACAATACCTGGGTGAATGAGTTTGTTTACGTTTTGCTAAATCATACTTTTGCAAGTGGTCTATTGGCTGATTAGTATAATTTGAAATTTAAGATTTTGAAATGAAGAAAACTTCTTCAGTTGCACATTTTAATATTATAAATGGCCAAAAACTGCAGATTCCTGTAATATATTTATGTATTTTTAAAATAATACATCTGCCATGTAATGAAATATGTGAATATATGTAAGTGAAAATCGTAAATTTCCCATAAGGTTCAATGCATTAGAAAAAATACACACATAATCAACAACCAACAATACATTGGGTTTGTGAATTTGTTTACTTTTTGCTTTAACATAGTTATGCAAGTGGTCTATTTGTATATACTGTATATTCATATCCCCCCCCCCCCCTCTACTTCTTATCTTCCTTTCTTTTGATTTTATGTTATTTCCCCATTTATTTCCAGAGCTAATAAAACTTATGTCAAGTCTCTCATCTTAATTTTAATTTCATTGAAAAGGGAGCACCTGAATGGATGTCGAGATGCCATCATCTTGTGCTTCCTTTTTACACAGTATAATATACCAAAAATTATCTTGAAGTTAGCTTGGTTGTTGTTCTATAGCATCCAAAATAGTCTTGACCTAAGCTGAATGTAGCTAGCAGCCTTTTTAAATTGTACTGTATTATAATTAAAATGATATGACTGTGTTCTAGACTTTTGTGCAGTACTGTTTTCTCTGATGAAAAATCGTCTATGCGATATTTATTTAATAAAAGAAAAAGATAGACAAGACCCATAAAAACACAAATTATCGAAAGGTGGTAAATGCTATATTCAGAGGGGCCAGAGAAAAGGACCAAAAAGAGAATGCTCTCTTTGCTTGCAAGTGAAAGATAATAATTTAGCTAATTTAGATAATAAAAAACACCTAATTCTGGCAGTCTTTTTCTCTGGCCCCTCTGAATATAGCATTTATCACCTTTCGATAATTAGTGCAGTACTGTAAAAAGTATGAGGTCTTCCATGTGTGTTTTTTGTGTATCCGTTGACTTTTTTTTTTTTTTTTTTGCTGTTTCCATTATTTCTAGAGATTTTCTTACGTTGTGAAAAACTCAGGAAAAAAAGAATATTTTATAAGTTTCACAAGTTCTTTTCTCTTACTGATTTTCTATAATTCTTGAGGTAGTTCATTTTTGAGGAAATTTGAAACAATAAAAATTTATTTCTTTCATGAGAATTGTATAGGATGAATTCCACAGAGAATTCTATTATGAAATGAATGTATTTTTTACAATAATTTCCATGCACATCCCCTAGCCCCAACATATATTTTTCTATAATTAAATAACTGTTGATTTATCTTAAATAATAATTTATTATTTATAGAAAAGAACAGGAAATACCAGCAAGGCTTTAACGAAAAAGTAACAGTAAAAATTTTTTGGTCACTTGAAAAATTATTTACATTGTATTAAGACATTTTTCTCATTCAGATGCTTTGTCATGAGTTTGACCTAGGCTATATGTAGTAGCTACTACGACTTCTTCAATTAGCAAGGCCTTGCTGGTTATTGCTCTCCTTTTCTTTACATAATAAAATCATTACCTTAGTTGTGTCTTTTCCTTAATTTTTTGTTTTATTTTTTTCAGTACAATAAAATTTGAATCTTTGTTGTAGACTGTCTTCCATGTAAGAAACCAGTACACATTGGAACACACTGTGTACAATCCCCTACGTTCTATGCGGCCTGGTGCTACATCTAAAGTGAATCCCAGAGAATATGTAAATGAGCTTGCATCTCAGTCAAATGGAACTTGTGATTTTTGTAAATACAAAGATATGACTGCAGAAGATGTATTTGAAAGGTTGGTATTTTCACAGGCTGTTTTTCTAATGTGTGAAGCATGTTTGGATGATGATAACTCATAATTAATTTTCTTGTTTTTGTTATTTATTTATTTATCTGTCTGTCTGTCTGTCTGTCTGTCTGTCTGTCTGTCTGTCTGTCTGTCTGTCTGTCTGTCTGTCTGTCTGTCTGTCTGTCTGTCTGTCTGTCTGTCTGTCTGTCTGTCTGTCTGTCTGTCTGTCTGTCTGTCTGTCTGTCTGTCTGTCTGTCTGTCTGTCTGTCTGTCTGTCCGTCTGTTTGTTTGTTTGTTTGTTTGCAACATACTATTGAGGGTGGGGATAACTTGTAAAAAGAGCAAACAGACAAACAAAAGAGCACCTACAACACTGTGGCTATTAGAATTTTATGAAACTGTAATGCATGTGAAACACATGAAAGCTCCAAAAAAAATTTTTAAAAAAAGAATGGCCACAGGCACTATAATTATGTTACACTCATTGTCCACTTTTAGAAATGGTGAATGTCTATACAATGACCCCAACCTCTCCTTAATTTTCAAATAGGGAATTGTGTTTTATTAAAATTACTTTTCTTTTTCAATTCCAGATAATTAAATATCTATATGTTCCCCAAGTGCACTTTCCCAAAACCCATAAAAACACATGTTACTGAAAGTTATATTGCTATATTCAGAGGGGTCATAGACAAAGTTAACCAATATTACGTTATACATTTACTTTATGATGACTATGATCTCGGGTGTTGTGTCTTTTTACAGAATTGAAGGAAAGTTCTCAGTGTCAGCAGCAAATACTTTTAAAATTGATAAGTGGCATGGACTATTTTTGACAAGGAAACATAATCCACTGGATCTAAACGAAGAAGATGTATTGGACCTCTTCAATACTTCCCTCAAATGGTTCCATAAAGTTCACAGCATTGATTCTTCTGCAAAGTAAGTGTAGAAATGGAGTTGCTATTTTATATACACATTAAACCATGCGGTGCAAAAGAAGATCAAAAGTAAGATTTCATAAATATTTATCACATAAAAATTTAAGACTTTATATATTTCAAATGAGGAACTTGAATCAAGTTGCATCAAGTTGCTCACTAAATTTTATTGTTTCAGGTACCCAATAATAATTTGGGACAACCTACCTCACGCAGGAGCTTCTCAAGTGCACCCTCATCTGCATGGCATGCTGGACCCACTGCAGTACTATGGTGCTGCATACATACAGTATGAGGCTGCCAGGAAATACTCTCAGTACACTGGCAATAAGTACTGGAACGATTTTATTGATATCCATCATGCACTTGGTCTGTCAGTGACTCTAAGGTCGGCAGTTGCAGTCGCCCCCTTGGTATGTGAAGTGATCAAAGAACTACATATAATTAATCTCTGCAATTTAAGGTTGTAAAAATTATGAAGTAGTACTCTCCTCAAATTTTGTTTACTGCAGAAATGCTTCTGATTTTTTTTTTTTTTTTTTTTTTCAAAGTCCAGGAACTACATTTTTAAATAATTGCAATATTGAAAATCTATTTTATGACGTCATGCTTTTCTTAATAAAAGGATGGGTCTTTGTCGCCGCAAAAAAAGGATGTTGTAATAAAACTGAACATTCAATAGAGCAGCAGAATTTTGGACTCTATTCAAGTCTAACCATGCGTCTCCTGAAACTCCTTACTTTAATATCTTTTTTTTTTTTTCTCCACACTAAATCACTGCTAACTGTGTAGTTTATGCTGAGAACACATTAAGGTTTTACAGCGGCTTTAAAAGTATTATTCTACTTTGAATATACATTAATAAAGTCTGGATTATAAGCATTATTTTTTGGCATAAATGGCAATTTTAGCAAGTATTTTCCATAAAAAAAAAAAAAAAAAATCTTAAAAGCAAATATACCAAAAGAAGCAAATAAAAAGGGGAAAAAATGAATTATCATAATAATGACAATTAAGCATTATTAGTAATAAAAATTAAATAATTTCAAGTCTCTTACTTCTTTTGTCCTAAGGATTGTTGAGCATCCTAGTTCAGTAAGGTGTCCTGATTGCCCTCTAGCTGTCCCTGTCTATAGGTTAGACATCTGGGGAAGTCACTAAAAAATAAATAATCAATAAATAAAAAGGTTAAGAAAATTTTCTTTTTTTTTGGCTGACCGTTTATTTTTTTATTTTATTTATTTATTTATTTATTTTTTTTTTTCCCAAATGTGCAGCAACTTTAAGATGAGCATTGTCATTTCTTTTTCTGCCTTTACTTTAAATCATAAACAAATAAATTATGAATAAATTTATTCAGTTGTTTCAAGACCACTGCATGTGTATTATATTTCATGAGAAAAATTTAATTAACAATAATTGCAATACAAAGCGTTTTCCCTGGCCTCCAAGCACTTGTTATATAATTTTCCATATTCTAACACCTGATATAAGCTACTTGACACAACCCATGTTACTATGATATTAAATGTCCCGTACACAAATTACTTTAATAACTACGCACTAATTCATATCAAAACTCTCTGAAACAAAGACCATAAATAAAATAAGATTTTTCACCTTTCAGAATAATAAAACTGCATTAGTTTACGTTGGTAAAATGTACCAAAATTAATATATATATATAATATGTACTTTTGAAGCATGCACTATAGTGAGATACTTTTTATTCAGCATTGAAGAATTATTTTTTCCTCTATATTAAAAGTGTTTTAAAAAAATCAAATAGTTAGAGAAAAATGAAAAAAAAAAAAAAAATGAAGCAAAAAGAAAAATAATAAAAAAAAAGCTGTTTCCTGAGAAAGTCCTTAGGTAGTGATTTGCAAAATTATACTATTATTTTTAAATTATTTGCAAATATAATGTCTTTCTGTAATTTAACAACTAAAAAGAAACATTTTGCTTAAAATTTGGACTATATGCTTAAATTCCTCCCTAGTTATCTCCCAAACTTTGTTTGTTCTTGATGTTTGTTTACTTACTTCCTGTCTCTCTCTCTCTTCCACAGACCTCCAAGAAGGATCATGAAATTTTTCTCATTAGTTATGGACCTTCTGCAGATATATTCCAATTATTATTTAATGTAATTAAAACCTATAGTGAGAAATTCAACATTTACTGCTATAGTAGTGGAATAGCTCTACCAGTGATTGGTGGATCGGAAACCCACTATCCTACAATTATTAGAATTGGAACTCGGGGAGATTGCAGCAGTATTAGAAGTGATATAAGCTCTTTGGAGTTGTACTCAGTAAGTAATTAAGTTCGAGTGTTGTGAATATAATTATGGTTTGAATACATTTGCATGCAGGCTGCTGTCAGGTTGTACTATACGTATTGATGACATGCAACTTAAAATTATTTGTCTCACTCCTACAACACACTTCCATAATTATTTTTGATCATTCTTAAATACCGCTACTTCATTTTGTATGCAAAAATGCTAAGTTATGTTTTATTTTCAGTTGAAAAATTTAATATTTTATTATATTGTTGTTCAATAATTCTATGAATTTTGATTTGTAAATTTTAGTATCTGTCTTCAGGTGAACAATGTCAATGTTGATCTCTACTCAACTATAGCTGCCTTGAATGCCACTGTTGAGCTCTACCTTGAAAACACTATGAAGACTGCAAAAACGTTCCATATGTTTCCTTGGTCCTAATCAGTTTTCTATAAGTGCAACATGACAACCTATATGTATATAATCTCAACCCTGTATAATACCTAAATTGAATATGAACTTCAAATTTGTACTTTTAATGCAAATAAATACCTTAAATCAAGCAGGAGCCAAGTGATCAAACGTGTGTGTGTGTGTGTATACTGTACAGTATTAACAATTGCAGGTAAATTATAGTATAAGGAAAGGAACCATTACGGTCAGATGTTTTTAGGTAAAAGAAAAGCGATAGGTATAGCAAAGGATTACATGAGGTTTAATAAACATCACATAATCCTTCGCTATACCTATCACATTTCTTTTACCTAAAAACAATTGCAGGTAAATTAAGATGACTGTAGTCTTTTCTTTTCTCATTTCACTGGCCGGTTCATATTCCGAATACGGCAGACTTTTCGCAGCTTGGAATGGGTGTGACTGGCTACTAGATGAAAGAGTTGGTAAGAGGAAGGCAGCTTACGGTTGTCTATACTCCGCTGGGGTGATTAAGACCGCGGAATGTTGTGCAAACAACATACGTGCCCCGCTAAGAAATGGTACTTAACTGTCTGGCGTGCAGACTGGGTATTAGGAGCCCCAGAGAGCACTGTGAACAATGTTGAAAAACAAGTTCTGTCATTGGTAACCAACCACTAGCTGATAAAGACCTAGCTGTGTGTACATGGCTTTTAAGCCCGTTTGATCGCCAGGCTCTTAAACAGCCAAACACAAACAACTATTTTTTTTTTTTTTGCAGAATTTATACTTTAAAAAAATTAATTTAAAGTGAGGTATACAGTATATATTATTATATAATATATTATATAATATATATGCAGTAAAAACTCATTATTACACAACTTGTTGTTAGGTGAAACTCGATTTTGAGTAATTAAGGAGATCGCAGTATATATATATACCGTCAAAAATAATAAGCATTGATGTAGTGTAGAAAAAAACTTGATGTAAGGTAAACCTAATTTCCTGGATCCCCCTTGACATTACTTAATAGCACCCTTTTACTGTATTTTGTAATTGAAAATAAGATTTTTTTTTTCCCCTCGCCGTAAAAAGGTGTTTTAAAAAACAGTAAAAAAAAAAGAGCAAACATTATTTACATAAAAAAAGAAAAAGAGCTAGCAAGGACTATATTCAAGAGGACGGCCTATCTTTTTTGCCGCCAACGCACCACCATTTCCTCAACCCAGCTAGTGACGTCACGACGTTGACTTTTCTAGCGCATTTGATTGGCCTAGAGTCAGCTACAAAGATACCGCGGTCAAAGATGCCGCTTTATTAGCCATTTGTCAAATCTGTTAAGCTGTCAAATCTTTGACTTCCTCAAAGAAACCGCCCGAGCACGTGGCTCATTAAGCGGACTTCCCCGAAGGTTGGCGAGAATTGTCGAGTATCGAGGTTCTTCAATAAGGTGTCCTAGGCCGTCCTCTCAGTATATAGTCTTTGTAAAAAAGCTAGAGAAAAGGTAAATTAAAAGAAAAACAATTTTTTTGTCCAAAGATCCTTGTATACTACAGTCTAACAGATCTTAGATTACCTGTAGACTCTATGGACTCTATATAGCTTTGAGACATATGTCTAGCCGTATGGAAGCAAAAGACTGTCGTCACGCGCAGTCAAACTACATGTAAACTAAAATCTGTAATAATTCTGTATACTCCTTATACATTGTGGTTCACAAAAGTGTAATATATATGTTGGCACTCAAAGCTGAATTTGGCCCAGGGCCGAAAAAAATGCGCAGAACTAGATTGGAGCATCGCGGGATGCTCCAAACCCGAAATGAAATCATTTTTCAGCTTTGGGTCAAACCACGATGCTCCATTCTAGTTCTGGTCAAATGAAAATGCTCCAAAGCCGAAGATCGGCTTTGGAGCATTTCGATTTGACCAGAACTAGATTGGAGCATCGTGGTTTGACCCAAAGTCGAAATGAGATTTTATTTCGGGTTTGGAGCAAAATTTGCCCACATCTAGTTCTGCGCATTTTGCAGAGTTCACGTAACTTATTTATATTCGTTGATTAGTTTGAGTACTTCACGTCAAAATATTGCTTTCCACATTTACTCAAGAGACAGATTAGAAGTGCGCAGCACAATAATTGTTTAAAAAGTACTTAATTTTTATTTATATTTTTTTGTTATCTAAAAAAAGTATAAAAACTATAATTTTTTCAATTTATTGTCAGGGTCTAATTGAATAAACTGCCATCATGTTTTTGTATTATAATAAATAATGCTGATCCCAGTGAGTTAAAACATAGGCTTGAGTGAAAAATAGGATAAATTTAGGGAAATTACTTTCAACCTCCCTTTACCATCCCATGCGGCAGCTGAACAATGGGGAATTCTCCTACATTTATTTTAATTTTTTTTCAGATGCTCTATGCCTTGAAACTAAATGTCCCAAAACAAAAAAGTTTCAATTTTCAAAATTGGAGACGTGGGAATTTTTTAAAAATCTTCCTTCTTTTGAATTTAGCGCCAAAACGTGACGTAGAAACTGCCTAGCAGGCGAATTTTTCCTGCAATAAATTTATATTTTTGATTATCACTCTTAAGGGTAAGGTAACGCCACCAATGTTAAAAAAAATCCCTCTCACAAAAATTCTGAAAAAAAATTAAAATGTTCTCCTCTATACCCCCTATCAGTACCTAAAATATCAGGTATACAAATACGATCCGTTTTTGAGTTATAAATTTTTAAAGTTGACTACTTTAACATGGAGAAATGGGACTTCCATGCTAAATTAGTTAACTTTAAAAATTCATAATTCAAAAACTAGATCGTATTTGTATACCTGATATTTTAGCTACTGATAGGGGGTGTAGAGGAGAACATTTTAAATTTTTTTCAGAATTTTTGTGAGAGGGATTTTTTTTAACATTGGTGGCGTTACCTTACCCTTAAAATAAACTGATATTGGAGACAAAACTATTGATACTAGGGTAGAAAAACCCGCTGATTTCGATCGTGTTACTCAAATTTATAGCCAATCACTCCTTGACGCTCAAACTATGATATCAGGCAGTTGTTATGTGTTAACTAGGGAGTTTCTACGTCACAGTTTTCAGGTTTAATTGCGCGCGGGTTGCATACTTTGCCCCTATTCTAATAATCCCTTCAGAGTCCCCAAATTTGAGTTAAAAAACTTGAAATGCAAGTCAAACTTATTGGTAATATGTACCCTATCATGATATAGTAGTTAAATTAAAATCTGAGTCGTAAGAGAATTCCCCATTATTTTATAAAATTTTAATTATTTATTTTATTTATTTATAAAATAATTATTATTCCTTCGTCGTAAAAATGTTCCAAGGTTCTCAAGAACTATTAAATAAATGACTAATAAATGTCATGACATTTAAAATTTTAAGTGCAGTTAGAAACTTGTAGTTTTACTCAAACTTTTTTTTAAGTTAAAATTTAAAGTAAATTTTAAATAAATATTGTGCTGCGCATTTATAATCCATCTCTTGAGGTAATGTGGTAAGCAATATTTTGACGTGAAGTACTCAAACTAATCAAAGAATATAAAATAAGTATATAACGTGAGCTCTGCAAAATGCGCAGAACTAGATGTGGGCAAATTTTGCTCCAAAACCGAAAGAAAATCTCATTTCGACTTTGGGTCAAACCACGATGCTCCAATCTAGTTCTGGTCAAATGAAAATGCTCCAAAGCCGAAGTAAAAGTCTCCATCGGCTTTGGAGCATTTCAATTAATTTGACCAGATCTAGATTGGAGCATCCTGGTTTGACCCAAAGCCGAAAAACAAATTATTTTCTGGTTTGGAGCATCCCACAATAATGCTCCCACAATCTAGTTCTGCGCATTTTTTTCGGCCCTGGGCCGAATTCGGCTTTGGGTGCCAACATATACATAATAATATTATTTATAACATCATATTATAAAACTTGTAAAAAGTAGGATTTGCATAAAAAAAAGTTCAGTCACAGTTTTCTTGGTTTCAGTGTTAATCCGGAATTTAATTCATATGTTAAGGATTGGCCTGCTTGGAAATAAATATAAATAGATATATATATATAGTACAAGATTGAAATTTAAGGATCATGAAAGCTATATATATATAATAGTATAATATAATTATCAGAAAGACAATTATTTTATAAAATGTTTTATTCTTCGTCCGTCTTTAAGGGTAAGATAACGCCACCATGCAATGTTAAAAAAATCGCTCGCACAAAAATTCTGAAAAAAATTTAAAATGTTCTCCTGTACACCCCCTATCAGTAGCTAAAATATCAGGTATGCAAATACGATCTAGTTTTTGAGTTATGAATTTTTAAAGTTGCATGACTACTTTAACATGGAGAAATGGGACTTCCATGCTAAATTAGTTAACTTTAAAAATTCATAATTCAAAAACTAGATCGTATTTGTATACCTGATATTTTAGCTACTGATAGGGGGTGTAGAGGAGAACATTTTAAATATTTTCATAATTTTTGTGTGAGGGATTGTTTTTAACACATTGCATGGTGGCGTTATCTTACCCTTAAGACCGAAAAATTTCTATTATATACAGTATTATGCATAATATATAATAGAAATAAAATTCAATAAAGTATATTATATATATATATATATATATATATATATATATATATATATATATTATATATATATACAGACCCCTCCGTGTCTTATGGCCAGGGATTTAATCATACAGAGCTTCACTGTAACTGAGAGTGGCGGCGCTGCTAAATGTTCGGCACGGCCCGGTTCTCGCAATTTTAGCCAGCAGAACCGTGCCGCTGCGATTCAGTGGAACTGTCACTCTCAGTTACAGTGATTCATCCTCTATCGACCCTTGTCCAAAAAATCCGCAGTGGTCAAGCGTTTGACCACTGCTTAGTGGTAGATTGGCCAGTGGTCATGGTCAGGGATTAAGTGGTCAATTCTAGTGGTCACCCTAGTGGTCAATTCTAGTGGTCACCCTAGTGGTCACTCTAGTGGTCAATTCTAGTGGTCACTCTAGTGGTCAATTCTAGTGGTCACTCTATTATAGTGGTCAATTCTAGTGGTCACGCTCTAGTGGTAGCGCCGTGGTCTAGTGGTCAAAAAATCGTTAGTAGATGGTGATCACACGCCGTATATCACGAAGCAGTTAGCACTTTCTTCAGCCTCAGACAGTGGAAAAAATAGCTACAACCCATGTAGCACATTTGATCGGCGCAATATTCACCACAGATCGTTTTGATATCGCCTCAATATCAAATTCGACGTTGGTCCAATAGTGCAGCTGCAACAAACCTCTATGGCTGGACGATATTTAATATCAATGTTGCACCAACATTTAAAATAAGCATTGTTCGGATATTTAATTTTAATATCGTTTCAATAGTGCAGCTGCAACAAACCCTTAGGGCTGGACGATATTTAATGTCAATGTTGCACCAACATTTAAAATAAACATTGTTCGGATATTTAATTTTAATATCATTTAAATAGTGCAGCTGCAACAAACCTCTATAGCTGGAAGATATTTATTGCCAATGTTGCACCAACATTTAAAATAAACATTCTTAGATATTTAATTTAATATTGGGCAAATGTTGCTGCAATATATTTTTTATAAATCTCAGGAATGGCCAACCAATATTGGCACAATATTGGATTCGATTGATTCCATAGGGTAATAATATGTATGTAACATATTACATATATGGAACTGCATGCATCATGGGGCTTTTTTTTTTTTAAGACTTTTTCCCAAGTCTCGATGATGGAGTATATTATAATGTATAACACTTGTATTTTTATCATAGACTATTTGTTATTTCAATCTATATCTCTTTTTAGAGTTTCTCTTATTGTTTATTAATTTTTGATTCCGTTAACAACAGCATTAAAATATTTATTGTCTTAAAAATTCCCAGCATAATGGTTCTATTTAGTGTTTACTTTTAAAAAAAAGTACAGTGACTTAAATTAATTTAAATTTAATTGTTCAGTGTTTTTTAAATTGAATTAATTTTGCTGCCATCTATTGACAAAGTTAGAACTTATAATTGGTGCAATATTGGGCCAATATTTAGCCAATCCCAATCTAAATATTTCGAACATCGCACTTCAATGCCCACTCAACGTTTCATTGACATTGGGAAACTTACATACAATGAATACACGGCAAAGTATCTTGGACCGACGTAGTGAAATTAAATATTGTGCTAGTAACTTTAATCCAACATTGCATGAATATCGAGCACCAATTAATATTGAGCAATATTCACATATCAATATTGTTTGAATATTTGTTACAAATTCCTATGATACATTGACTGTCAATCCTTAGCCAACATTCAACCAATGTTTAAGGGCCCGATCTAGTAGAGGTAAAACACCTTACACGGCAAAATGTAGGCAACCACGCGGTTTTTAGCTCGAAAGGAAAAACAGGCTCTACCTGCTCTTCATCGCATTTTTTCATTTATGTATTCGGTAATAAATGTCACAGAAACTTCGGACAAAAATGACTTTGGTCTACTTTTTAATGACAAGTTCATTTTTATACAGCTTTAAACAACCAGATCAATACTTTTTTGCGAATACGTGATGAGATCGATAAGGAAGATAAAAATTATATTTCCATAAAAATGTCATTGTTGAGATGGGTAGCGGTCACTAATCCGCTGACATTGTTATAGACCACAATAGAGTAAAGTGCTCCTGCGAACACCTGCTGCTAGGGGAGGAGAAAATTCGGAGACTCAGAAAATGAACCGCTGTCAATCATGTTTATATTATGTTCAATAAATTACTAATAATTATTATTTCTTTTCCGATTATAAGAAATTACAGTAGCAGTGATCTGAGACTTTTAATTATTTTTAGATGTGATATAATTATAAATTTATGTTTATTGCAAAGACATTATTTTTATATTATAGTATAACATGAAGACAGTATAAATGATTAGGAAGAGTCATGATTGAGGAAGAGTCACAAAATGTGTTAGTCAATTAATCTTATCTTAATTGCAATTAATATTATAAATAAAGTATTATTTAATTGTTTATTAAAAACAATTAAAAACATACATTCGATATATGTTTTAATATATATATATATATATATATATCGATAAATATATTTTTGTTTTTAATTCATTGTTATATAAAATGCCGATAATGATATACAAGTTGAATTTATTACAAAAATTGTATTCTTACTATTTTACATGATTTGAAAATGAAAAAATTATTTTGTTACACAACGAACTGGACGGCGAGCCATCTCGCTGCTATATAACTGATTAGTTGTGTTCTGTTAGAATTTAGTATACTGTGAACAAAGATTTGAAAGCCCCAAAGTAATTTTCAATTTTCTCTATACTAGGTGATAATGAACCTTGAGGTGTTCTTATAGTGTAATATTCCATTATTATGTAGAGGCAGATCTGAATTCAGTGTACATAATAGCAAAATGTAAGGAGTAAAGATAGAACTGCGGAGCGAGTGGATGATGGTAAAGCAAGATAAGGGTTGAGAGCGGGAGGACTGCAGGCAGGTAAATTCTTTTATTGTTCTCTCTCGGCTCTCCCTTCTCCTCTCTCTCGGCCGCACTTGTAGTTCAGTATTTCGCATATTTCCGCAATTCCGCACGGCGCTGCATTCAGTGGTTTTAGGAACCAGAAATTGCAAAAAAGTAGCTCTAGTCTATAAGTTCCAGTAAATTTAATAACATGAATTAATACTTTCAGCGTACACTATATTAAAGCCGCCAACATTTTTTAGACCGCTATTCGACCCTATTGTTGAAATTATTTTTTTTTACAAGTGTTATGATGAAGTAAAGTTGACACTCTTTTACCGCTTTTAATAATTAATTAAAAATTAATTGGTGGTCGTGGTGTAAAAACAAATTCATTGGCGGATTACATATCAGTCTCCTCTTTTCAATGATGTTTTTTAATTTTTTGTGAAGCAAATATTGTACCCTACAGAACTGATAGAAAACACTGTTTTTTCCTTATGGCCGTTCCTACTAGATCGGGCCCTTAATGTTGACACTGCAGCAATATCAGAAAGCCATTATTGTACCGACATAAATATTTCAAGTATTGAACTTCAATGCCCAGCCAACGTTGCATTGACATTGGGAAACTACATACAATGAATACACGGCAAAGTATCTTGGACCGACGTAGTGAAATTAAATATTGTGCTAGTAACTTTAATCCAACATTGCATGAATATCGAGCACCAATATTGAGCAATATTCACATATCAATATTGTTTGAATATTTGTTACAAATTCCTATGATACATTGACTGTCAATCCTTAGCCAACATTCAACCAATGTTTAATTTTGACACCGCAGCAATATCAGAAAGCTATTATTGCACCGACATAAACATTTCAAGCATCGAATTTCAATGCCCAGCCAACGTTGCATTGACATTGGGACAACCACATTTAATGAATATATGGCTACGTATATTGGACCGAGGTAGTGAAATTAAATATTGCGCTACCAACTTTTAGCCAACATTGTATGAATATTAAATGCCAAAATTGGGCAATGTCGGCATATCAATATTGTAAGAACATTGGCTACATATTGGTGATATCGTAGATTTTAAGCCAATATTCCCAATATCTGACCAATATTTAGCCGATGAAGTGTGCTACATGGGAACATGTAATAAAATTATTATTTCACATTTTTACCTTGAATATTAAGTAAATTATTTCACTTAATTCAAGGTAAAAATGATACATATATTATTATACATGCGTGTGTACAAGAAAACGACAAAAAGGCATGCACTGAGAGAGAATTGTTCATTTTTATTATTATAACATTAATAAAATTACAATACAAAAGAAATATAATAATAATTATAAAGCATGCAAGTTTTTGAAGAATAATTACCAACCAGCGAGATATGTTCCGGCGATATTTTTGTCATGTCCCAAAGGAAGCCGACAATCATTGACTGTTAAAGGCTACCTGGAACAAATTATTCAACACAAAGTAACGAGAACTTAACAAAAGAACATTTCATAACACGTTTTATGTACTAAAAAGGTACTTATCTGACATAAAACAGCTTGATAATACGTTTTTCAGAGCTCGCACTTTGCTCGACCTCGTGTGCGACGCCATGATGTTTCTTTATCACGTGACGTTGCGCATGCGCTCTAGAGTGACCACTGAGCTCAGTGGTAAAAAATATGACCACTAGATAATTAAGTGGTCAATTTTTTTTTTTTTTTTATTGACAACGGATATATATATATGGTGCGGCCACGGCAGGCGCGAATCCAGGGGGGGGGGGTGCCCCTCCCCCCAAAATTTTGGATTTAACATGGGCAATATAGGCGTTTCCCCCACTTAAATTTTTTTAACATTTTCGGTAGCCCGGCCCCGGCCCCTCTTCCAAATTTTGCAGCCGCCCCCGCCCTGCCCCCGCCTCCCCCCCCCCCCTGCCCCAAATTTTTTTCTGGATCTGATGCGCCTGTTACGCGTTAGAGGTGATCGAGAGTGAGGGAACCGTGGAAATCCTCAGTTGATCAGGACGGTCAGTGCAGTATGTATTATTTGCAAGCCATGAAACTCCGTACCCCAACAATTAATATATAAGTAATAAAAATATTACACACCTCTTATCACTAACACTCTGACCACTACCACTTGGTCTGACCACTACCACTAGATCTGACCACTACCACTTAGGTCCTACCACTTAGTCTAGTGGTCCTACCACTAAGGCTACCACTTGATGTGACCACTACCACTAGATCTGACCACTTAGTCTGACCACTACCACTAGATCTGACCACTACCACTTAGGTCCTACCACTTAGTCTGACCACTACCACTAGATCTGACCACTACCACTTAGGTCCTACCACTTAGTCTAGTGGTCCTACCACTAAGGCTACCACTTGATGTGACCACTACCACTAGATCTGACCACTACCACTTAGGTCCTACCACTTAATCTGACCACTACCACTAGATCTGACCACTACCACTTAGGTCCGACCACTTAGTCTAGTGGTCCTACCACTAAAGCTACCACTTGGTGTGACCACTACCACTAGATCTGACCACTACCACTTAATTAGGTCCTACCACTTAGTCTAGTGGTCCTACCACTAAGGCTACCACATGGTCTGACCACTACCACTAGGCTCTACCACTAGATTTAGTGGTCCTACCACTAAATTTAGTGGTCCTACTACTAAATCTAGTGGTCTGACCACTTATTTTAGGTGGTCAAATCATGACCACTACTCTAATTTTTGGACAAGGGATCCCTACCTTCAGAATTAACTATCTCTAAAGAAGAAAAAGATATATATTGAAGGCCGGCCTAGCTAATACTATTTTCAATAAATACTGCAAGGATAATTTTTGCCTAAAGCTGACGTCCATATATATACGGATCACGAGTCAAAAACTTCGGAAGGGGTATAGGCTCATGCAGCTTTCTGCCATGGATTCCAACTTTTAAGTCATGGAGAACACTTCAAGTTACCTATAAATGAAGCAAGTATTTTTACAGCAGAAGCAATTGCTATATCTAAATAAGCACTATCTTACAATTCTAAAAAATGCAGTTACAAAAACATTGTTCATTCAGACTCCTCGGATCTTAGCGTCATCAAAAATCTGAATATTAATTATTATAGCAACAATATTTCAGCAAAAGCTAACTGGATTATTTTATCTATCAAAAATAAAATATTCCAACTCTCCACCCTTGAAAAAAAATATTCATATATCTTAGATTCCTAGTCATTGTAACATATCCTAGAGGTAATATATGAAGCTGTTGATTTACTTGCAAA
This sequence comes from Siphlonurus alternatus, assembly GCA_949825025.1. Classification (NCBI taxonomy): domain Eukaryota; kingdom Metazoa; phylum Arthropoda; class Insecta; order Ephemeroptera; family Siphlonuridae; genus Siphlonurus; species Siphlonurus alternatus. The sequence continues at coordinate 4,773,918 of OX463788.1, read as the reverse complement.
AAAAGGTGCCAGTGGCTCTCATCCGTTGACTTATTGTATCAACATCTTATAAAAAAGTCTGACAAGATTATACTCTCACCAAATAACAGTGCAAAACTTGTGGGAAGGGAAAAATTCAAGAGAAAATTATCTCAAGATATCCAGCCTGAAATATTATATCTACAAAACCATGGTACAACAAATTAAAACACCCTATAAAAAGAGTAAAAGATATATCCTATATTCTACCTTTACTCGACTTAATTCGTTCAGGTCACTGTAAAACTGGATCCCACTTAAGGGTAAGGTAACGCCACCAATGTTAAAAAAAATCCCTGTCACAAAAATTCTGAAAAAAATTTAAAATGTTCTCCTCTACACCCCCTATCAGTATAGCTAAAATATCAGGTATACAAATACGATCTAGTTTTTGAGTTATGAATTTTTAAAGTTGACCAATTTAACATGGGAGTTTCATTTCTCCATGTTAAAGTAGTCAACTTTAAAAATTTATAACTCAAAAACTAGATTGTATTTGTATACCTAATATTTTAGTTACTGATAGGGGGTATAGAGGAGAACATTTTAAATTTTTTTCAGAATTTTTGTGAGAGGGATTTTTTTTAACATTGGTGGCGTTACCTTACCCTTAATTATTTAGACTTAATATGATTGAATCTCTCCACTGTGTGAATGTGGACAAGCAGCTAGAAGCCACATAGAACACATTGCATTATTTTAAATTGCCTATAATCATAGGCCAGGTTAGTTTCATATTAACTCTCTCTAACTCTCATTAATGGGTTTCGGTACGCCCAATGGCAATTTAAATCTTACCAAGGACCCTATACTTAATTGCCTCTAATAGTGAAAAAGTCTACAATTTACTCTACAATTTTATTCAAAGAGCAAATATTAGACTATAATTTATATTTCATTACAATATTTAATTAATTATCCCCTATACAAAATTATTATAGCAATTAACCAAAATAAATAAAACACAAAAAGCATGCTTTTTAATTACCCTGACTCAAAGGCACATTTGGGCACAGTTGGGCACAGTTATGCTTCCCAGTTAGGGGAATTGTTGCTCCCATTTGTTCCCCAGTAGGGCACAGTTGCAGAAATGGGCATACCATTTATGCAACTGTGCCCTAATGGGGAACAAATGGGTATACCATTTTGTGCCATGCTTCTAAATTGGGAGCAATATGGACATATATATAGTTTGAATACTTTGAATATATACATGCACTTATGATATATATATATATATATATATATAATATACGTATAATATATATAATAAAATATTAATAAATTTATTGTATTATGTTATATCTATGCTTTTTTCGTTTCCGACAATAGAGTTCCATATATACAATATGTAATTATATGTATATAAGATCATTTAATTCTAATAATTATGTTGATTTGCGATGATCTCAGTATATATAAGTACAAACATCAGAGACCCTACAAACATATATTTCGGTGTTCAAAAATGCGCGCTAATTTACGTTAGAAAGCGCATCCGGAAAGGGGAGGGGCAGAGGGGAGAGGACGCCAGCTGAGACGCCATGCTGAAACGTTTGTGGAAATTGTAGTGTTTTTATGAAGATTTTACCTGAATTAAACAAAGTTACCGGATTTCAAGGTAAACAAAAATAAAAAACAATGACAGTATAATAATTACTTGAATAAAATAGAATGATTTCATTTGTAGATATCATATTTGTCATGCATTTATGTTCCACACTGACAACGGCCGATGTTTTGTAGGACCCTGCATGGACCGTGATGTTCTCGTGGGCCGCCTCTAGCTAATTATTTGGATTTTTTTATCACTTCCCGTCCACGGATGGCTGCAAGTATGCATACCATCTTTCAATGAGAACCTGAGACGTTGGCTGGCTGCAAATACATCCCGTATATACGTGAGTACACTAGCATGATTTTCTACAGTGCACAGCCCAGGGGGTCGATCGCGTAAGCTTTTTTTTTCGTTTAGGGGGGCGTGGCCATCGTTTTCATTTCGATAACGAGGACGAGTTCGATAAGTGCGATCATGTAAGCTTTCGTTTTCAATTCGTGTCGTTTCGAATTCGAGTCGTTTTCAATTCGTATCGTTTTCAACTCGTGTCGTTTTCAAAACGATTCGACGAGGACAAGTTCGATAAGTGCGATCGCGTAAGCATTCGTTTTCAACTCGTGTCGTTTTCAAAACGATTCGAGCCGCAAAAATCACGTTTTGAAAACGAGTGCTATTTCCTACACGTTTGCTGAAAACGATGGCGTCACGTCATCTTAAATTAATGATTAAAAATACTTTAACGCTTCAAATCAATTCATAAAAGCTTCTAGAATGTAAAGAATGAACCAATGTGCTGCGTGAACCTTCTAATTGCGATGATTAAACCTTCCAAAATTTATAAATAATTTGGAAATAAGGCGACATTAAAAGTGTCATAACTCCATGAATTTTTCACACATTTAACTTTTAATCAACTCAATCTCATTTTTATAGTCTAAGGAAGAAGTGTACCAAATTTTAGCAACATTCATTTTAATTAATTAATTCATTTAAACGGGGCGAATAATGTTCGCGCCTCTCGAGCTCGGCAACGAACGTAACGAACGTAACGTGATTTCATCGTGATCGTTTTCGACGGGTTTCGTGTTCGTTAGTAAACTCGACCGTCGTTTAGCAAGAACGATCACGTGGGATATTCAAGCGATTTGATTGGTTGACAACGTAAATCTGGCAACCCTGTCGATCGTTTATGGAAAGTGTCGATCGTTCACGGAACGATCACTTTTTCGAGCTCGAACGTAAAACGAAAACGAGTTTTAAGTTACGTGATCGCATTTTCGTTGTCGAGCGTTGTCGATTGATCTTCCTAACGATATCGTTCTAAACGAATCGTTCAAATCGATAGCCTTACGCGATCGACCCCCTGTTTTGGATTTTAGCCCTGTTTTGGTCCCGGCCTGCTTTTGGGCTCCTTCAAGCCAAAAAAAGAAAATTGTAACCCATAAACCAAATCATCCTTTTCATGAAAATAGCAACTGCAATATGCATACCGTGATTTTTTTTTTACTGGTTAAAAAAAAAATAAAGATTAATTAAAAGCAGGTATGCATATTTGTTAAAAATAAGTCTCTCGCCATTTAAATAACATGTAAAATCCAAAACCGGAACATTTATTTTCATGTCTCTCAACACAATTTTTTTTGTCGAATTTTTAAGAACCCTAAATTAGGCAGATAAAAATTGTTAAAAGTGAAAAATGTGTTAAGGGGGTCCGTTACCGGGCTACGTGGTGCAGTGTAGTAACCAAGGGGGGGGGGGGTTAACCCCCCCCCCCCATGAAGATCGAGTAATTATGACTGGATAGAAGAAGAAAATTGGAAAAATGATAGAAATGTGAATAAAAAAGTCCAATAAAAAATTTAAATTTAGGGGATCTCAAGTAGTCTTTTCTTTAAAATAAACAAATTATAAGTTAGTTTCTAATTTTAACAGGAAAAAAGTGCGACTTATAAATAAATATTTTATTTCCCTTACAAACTGCATACATATAACTACTATTGTATAAATTAAGACACTCTTACGTGTGCTCCATGCGGTGCAGACAAAATTTAACAAAAATAAGAGAAGCAATGCACTTTTTTTTATTTTATTATTTTTTTTTTTTACAATATCTTAATGATCTACGAAGAGCCGGGAGGTTAAATTCAGTCACTTAATTGTGGCCAGTACCCTAAAATAGGGTTCAGTTGAGAAGTTAATGATGTGAACTTGAATTATTAAATCATTTTTAAAAATAAAATTCAATTAAATGACACGTGCACTGATTCTAGAATTGATTTAAAATTGAACTGACAGTAATGAACTGTAATGGGTACAAACTTTTATTTTACTTGTGCGTAACTCATATTTATCAAGAATAACGATAATCTAAAATCATAGAAAAAAAATATAAACTGTGCCTAGAAAGCACTTCCTGTTAGAACGCAATTTTTTCCAGAAAAATATCCGAATTACAGTATACTATAATATAAAAATTTGTAAAGTACTGTATAATATATAAATCCTCAAACTAATAAAAATAATATAAAAGTGGTTACATGAATTACTTGATTTAAATAAAATGATTTACTCAAAACTTAATTTATTACGTGAGGGCACGTATTGAAAAGAAATTGAAAAATGGGGTGAAAAAAATATAAAATGCTGAAAAAATTGCGTCAGGCCATAATATACTTATCGTATTTTTTCATGATTTTACCCTAATAAAGGGGCGTGTCCTTAAAAAAAATCGCGCCTGCGGCGAGCTATTGGGGGGCTACGCCTCCCAAACCCCCCAGTGGGCTGTTCTCAATCTTTATCCTGAGACCCCCCCCCCCCTTGGGCAAATCCTGGCTACGCCACTGACGTAGTGTACATAATATATTGCTTTGCTGCGGCATGTACTGTATTGCAAGAATATGCATTGGTAAGCTGTTGCACGTGGTAACATAAAATACACTGCTAAAGATTTGTTATAGATGTCATAAAAAATATAGCCAATAGTTATGCATGTTCCATATGACTCGAGCTTTAACGTTTAAGAATTACTTTTATTCGGAGCCGTTTTCACATAAGAAATCAAGAATATTTGCCATATAAATTATATACTAATTTTCATGAGTATTTCTATTTTTTGACGGGAAGAAGGATTTGAGAACATAATTGTATTGTTTAATCCTTTTTTTTTTTTTAATGCCCGACAGTCATCTCTGATACCAGTGTTATTGTTACCTTATGATGAGTGAGACTCCTAAATTTGAGCCAATGTTTCAGCTGAATGGTGAGAAGACGTCATCCTACAAAGGTAGCAGTGGAGCTACCACACCGCTAAGTGAACGCAAGCGCAGCCTAGGTTCGAGCCCAAAGCCACAGCACATTGAGGTGAGCAGCAACATGAGTCCACTCAAAAATCGTGTTTACTGTATATTTTATGCATACTTAGAGGTTGGTGATCAGAATTGAATATAAATTGTTGTCGCAAAGTGGTGTGTGTAAATATCATCAGCATTGTGTTTTAAGTTCACTCGCCTCAAGGTAAAACGACAAAAGGCAATCAAGTATATAGTGATCAATTTATATATTATAAAATAGAAGAAACTGACCTTTAAATACCCTCTTATTGTTGATATAAAGACAGGTATTGACATCTGGTGGATTTTACTTGAATAAGTACAACTATTCAACCAGCTCTTTAGTGTAGTGGTTAATACACTTCATGCATCCACATTTTGTTTCATACAGTATATTATATTTTCAAATAAATATTCTCAATAGATATAAATTTGTTCCCGAACGATTAATTATAAGCATCTTTACAGTACATTATCATCATTATATTATAAACAATTTATATTGTTTCATATGAAATATTATTATTATTTTATGTTAATTGCTGTTGGATCTTTGTTTGTTACGTGGTCATATATATAATGCAGTCGTTCACGTTCCACGTTCCTGCATGTAAATGACCATAACTGTAATTATATTTTAAAATGGATGGAATGGACACATGTTATGCATGTATGTGTATGATTTTTTTATATTTCAGCGAGTTATAATTTTGAAACAAAATAAGCATTAATTCTCGGGTGTGAAAATTTACCATGTTTTTTGTTATATTTTAGGTTTCTCGAGGGCAAGCTCTGCTTTCTAATGAGAGTACGTGCTTTCATGTTACGGACCCCGTCTACTGGCCTTGCCGACAGCGTGTGAGTGGTCCCGCGGTACCAGCGATTGGCCTGTGCTCCTGCAGTCTGTGACCAGCCTGTACGTCATGGAACGGCTTTGTCGATCGGCAATTGAAAGCGTTCTAATTTTTTTAATTGTATTTCTTAAAAAATATAAATAAATATTATGATGTATTTAATAAAAACTGCATTTTTAGACCTCGTCAAACAAATCATTGACGTAATTTTAACATCAGGATTTTTTTTATTTATTTTTTCCAGTATAAAAATTTGTAAAATTATGATAAAAAAATATTTTAAGTAGGTAACTTTATCACTTATTTAATTTCTAAATATATATATATATATATATATATATATATATATATATATATATATATAGGATTCCATGATATACATAGTGATTAATAATTATATAAATAGGGGAAACAAATTTCATTGGAGTAGGGGGGTGGAGGGGGCGCCATGTTCCAACCATTTGTCCAACTGTGAATATCCAGGTTCAGCCATTTTGTGAGGTACCGAGTTGGGGCACAGTTGATTTGACTGGGAGCAAATGGGATATTCCCATTTGTGACCAGCCACAAGGGGATTAGTAAATGGTCTGCCAGATTGAAATTACAATGTTAATAGAACCCAAGCTTCAACTTGCCCACGAGAAAAAAAACGTGAATAATTCGTCAATATGGGTGAAAATCTCACCCATATTCCCATACATTGAAATATATTGAAGTATGGCTCATGTAGATTGACGCTTCATTCAAGCATATTGACAAATTTTCAGCTATTTATCAAAATAGGTGAATTTCAAGCAGTTTCACTCACCCATATTGACATATACTAACATATTTTCACACAATTGACTCGTACAGATTCACGCAGTTTCACGTATATCCAAGTATTTCTAATTTGGTGTGAACTTCACCTACATTGATGCCTGTTGAATTATTTTCACTCACCCATTTTGATAAAGTTTCAAGCATTTTCACGCATTTATTGCTCTACAATTAATATGAAGTAAATTGATTCATTTTGACGTACTTTCAGCTACTTTGACACAATTTAAATTCACACTTTTTGGCATATTTTCACGAACTTTCACCCTTTTACCGACCAAATTTTTACACCAAGTCTGTTCATGCATATTGACACTTTTTAACATATTTTGACGAACTTTGACCCTTTTACTAACCAACTTTTTCCTTAAAGTCCGTTCATGCATGTTGACACTTTTTGAAATATTTTCACGAACTTTCACCCTTTTACCAATCAAATTTTTACACCAAGTCCGTTCATGCATATTGACACTTTTTGACATATTTTGACGAACTTTGACCCTTTTACTAACCAACTTTTTCCAGAAAGTCCGTTCATGCATATTGTCACTTTTTGACATATTTTGACGAACTTTGACCCTTTTACTAACCAACTTTTTCCATAAAGTCCGTTCATGCATATTGACACTTTTTGACATATTTTGACTAACTTTGACCCTTTTACTAACCAACATTTTCCATAAAGTCCGTTCATGCATATTGACACTTTTTGACATATTTTGACGAACTTTGACCCTTTTACTAACCAACATTTTCCATAAAGTCCGTTCATGCATATTGACACTTTTTGACATATTTTGACGAACTTTGACCCTTTTACTAACCAACTTTTTTCATTAAGTCCGTTCATGCATATTGACACTTTTTGACATATTTTGACGAACTTTGACCCTTTTACTAACCAACTTTTTCCATAAAGTCCGTTCATGCATATTGACACTTTTTGACATATTTTGACGAACTTTGGCCCTTTTACTAACCAACTTTTTCCATAAAGTCCGTTCATGCATGTTGACACTTTTTGACATATTTTCACGAACTTTCACCCTTTTACCGACCAAATTTTTACACCAAGTCTGTTCATGCATATTGACACTTTTTAACATATTTTGACGAACTTTGACCCTTTTACTAACCAACTTTTTCCTTAAAGTCCGTTCATGCATATTGACACTTTTTGACATATTTTGACCCTTTTACTAACCAACTTTTTCCCTTTTTCCACAAAGTCCGTTCATGCAAGTTCACCTATTTTTACACTTTTTCAAGCATTTTTACACGTTTATCGACCAAATCTTCCCACAAAGTCCGTTTATGGAAGATAACACCTTTTTTTACAAAGTCCATTCACCTGTATAGATTAATTGTCAAAATAGGTCAATATACGTCAGTGAACTTTGTAGAAATAATTGGTTAGTAAATACGTGGATGTTCGCGAAAATATGTCAAAATGCGTCAAAATACGTTGGTGAACTTTGTAGAAAAATTTGGTTAATAAATACGTGGAAGTTCGTGAAAATATGTCAAAATGGGTTAATATACGTCAGTGAATTTTTGTAGAAATAATTGGTTAGTAAATACGTGGAAGTTCGCGAAAATATGTCAAAATGGGTCAAAATACGTCAAGGGACATTGTAGAAAAATTTGGTTAGTAAATACCTGGAAGTTCGTGAAAATATGTCAAAATGAGTCAAAATACGTCAGTGGACTTTGTAGAAAAATTTGGTTAGTAAATACGTGGAAGTTCGTGAAAATATGTCAAAATGGGTTAATATACGTCAGTGAACTTTGTAAAAATAATTGGTTAGTAAATACGTGGAAGTTCGCGAAAATATGTCAAAATGGGTCAAAATATGTCAATGGACATTGTAGAAAAATTTGGTTAGTAAATACGTGGAAGTTCGTGAAAATATGTCAAAATGGGTCAAAATACGTCAGTGGACTTTGTAGACAAATTTGGTTAGTAAATACGTGGAAGTTCGCGAAAATATGTCAAAAAGTGCCAATGTGCGTGAATAGACTTAGTAAAAAAATTGTTCAAGAATTGAAAGTGGGGGAACTTCCGGTCATTCGACTTGGCGGTTGGTAGCTATACAAGATGGCGACATAGCTAGAGGTGCGTGGAAGTTTCATGATTGTGGTGTTTATGAGGTGTTTCAGTGAAGTTTTACTTGTTCCTGAACATTAAATTGTTAATTAAAGTGAAGTTAGGTAATCATTCGTTTGTCCAATGTTAAAATTTGCAAGTTTTCCGCATTTTTAATGATGAAAAAATAGATAATGCGATGTTGAGTTCCCTCCGGCCGTACGGCACGTGTTTACAAAATGTCAGAATCGGATGTTTAGTCGTGTATTCAAGATGAGAAAAAGAAGATTAAAACACGAGAAGTCGTATATCAGATAAGTAAAATTAGTTCCTTATTTAAAAAATAACTATTATGAGGTATATGAATTCGCTCATTTTATGATGGTTAAATTGAAACAGTTAAAGTTTGGCCCTATATTATGATAATTAAATTATTTTTCAGTTAAATTATTTAAGCCTAGAGGGAATCAGTGAAAATTTATTGCTATAATTAATATTCAACCCTATAGTAAAAGTTTTCTTAGAGGCCTCATTTTATTGTATACCTATATATATTTCTGTTTGTAATAATACTTATAATTGTTATTTTTATTTTGCTCTTCATTTTTAATTGTGGTGTGGCAAGTGAGAACAATTTCCATTGTGTAAAAAATTTGCGAGCGTGTTTCTTTGTGGATTCTTTGCACATTTCAGGTATCGATGGACTGACGAGGCTATGGAACTGCATTAACTTCAACGGTTCGGTGAGTTAGCCTATGACGAGAAATGTATGCTGTTGTGCGTGAAAATGTGTAAAAATGCGTGATGTATAATATGCATGAGTGAACTTAATAACAAAATTTGATCGATACTTATGTGAAAGTTCTTGAAAATATGTCAAAAAGTGTTAATATGCATGAACGGACTTGTTGTAAAAAATTTGTTCCATAAAAGCGTGAAAATTCGTGAAAATATGTCAAAAAGTGTCAATATGCATGAACGGACTTTATGGAAAAAGTTGGTTAGTAAAAGGGCCAAAGTTCGTCAAAATATGTCAAAAAGTGTCAATATGCATGAACGGACTCTATGGAAAAAGTTGGTTACTAAAAGGGTCAAAGTTCGTCAAAATATGTCAAAAAGTGTCAATATGCATGAACGGACTTGGTGTAAAAATTTGGTTGGTAAAAGCGTGAAACTTCATGAAAATATGTCAAAATGCGTCAATATGCATGAGGGGATTTTATAGAAAAAATTGGTTGACAAATGGGTGAAAGTGCGTCAAAATATGTCAAAATGCGTCAATATGCATGAGGGGACTTTGTGGAAAAAATTTGTTCCATAAAAGCGTGAAAATTCGTGAAAATATGTCAAAAAGTGTCAATATGCATGGAACGGACTTTATGGAAAAAGTTGGTTAGTAAAAGGGCCAAAGTTCGTCAAAATATGTCAAAAAGTGTCAATATGCATGAACGGACTCTATGGAAAAAGTTGGTTACTAAAAGGGTCAAAGTTCGTCAAAATATGTCAAAAAGTGTCAATATGCATGAATGGACTTGGTGTGAAAATTTGGTTGGTAAAAGCGTGAAACTTCGTGAAAATATGTCAAAATGCGTCAATATGCATGAGGGGATTTTATAGAAAAAATTGGTTGACAAATGGGGGTGAAAGTGCGTCAAAATATGTCAAAATGCGTCAATATGCATGAGGGGACTTTGTGGAAAAAATTGGTTGACTAATGGGTGAAAGTGCGTCAAAATGTGTCAAAATGCGTCAATATGCATGAGGAGACAGTATGGAAAAAATTGGTTGACAAATGGGTGAAAGTGCGTCAAAATTTGTCAAAATGCGTCAATATGCATGAGGGGACTGTATGGAAAAAATTGGTTGACAAATGGGTGAAAGTGCGTCAAAAAGCGTGAGAATGAGTGAAACAAGTACGGGGGGCAATGCAGGTCAACAGAGGTGAAAGTGGGTGAATATTCGTGAAATATCCACTCATTCAGATTCACGCATAAAAGGGGCCAATTTTGGGTTAATATGGGTGAAAATAGGTGAGTCAATATATGTGAATATACCTGAAAGTACGTGAGGCCGAACGAAGGATTTGGGCCGGCATTTACGCCAATATTTGTCAAAATACGTGAAAATACGCCAATATATACGAGCCAATCTGCACCAAAATGCTTCAATACACGTGAAGTCACTCGCGCATATTCACGCATAAAAGGGGCCAATTTTGGGTTAATATGGGTGAAAATAGGTGAGTCAATATATGTGAATATACCTGAAAGTACGTGAGGCCGAACGAAGGATTTGGGCCGACATTTACGCCAATATTTGTCAAAATACGTGAAAACACGCCAATATATACGAGCCAATCTGCACCAAAATGCTTCAATACACGTGAATTCACTCGCGCATATTCACGCATAAAAGGGGCCAATTTTGGGTTAATATG
>OX463788.1:3337141-3430986 GCA_949825025.1 Siphlonurus alternatus | reverse complement strand
TTCCGTCCATAAGGCCAATGTTAAACTTCTACCTCAGTGGTTCACAAAACTGATGAGACAGATTAGCTTCAAAATTTGTATGCCACCTATTGATGGTGAGTTCTAAGTCCCCTGCAAGTCTTGTTGCATTCAGGCGGTACGATTGCGAGATGTACAAAGTAGAAAAGGTACTCTAGCTGAAAAATTACGTCTTTAAGTCATGTCACGAATTGTATTTTACGTTCGCAGTGACAGCTCCATGTTAACATTCAAATAATGACAACATTCGGGTTCAATGTTTAATATTTCCGAACTTGAAATATTTTTACATTTTGAAAAATTACGTCGTCAGCTCATTCTTCTTTATACTTTACACGTCTAAACCTAATCTATTACGTATTTTTACCTCAAATTACGTCTTATTTCTTCCTTGCTCAAAATGAGGATGAAATGGAGACCATATTTTTAATAATTCACGCTGAATTAGAGGAAAAGACGAAAATCTCGTCTTTTTCCCTCCGAAATAGTGCAAAATGGGGGGAAATTAGACGAGGAGAGAGCTTAAGAGATAAAAAAATTAATGGGTTTCAAGTTCTTTCTAATTATTAAGGTTATTTCATTACCAAATATTAATTTTAAAGAACTATAACATGCAGTTATCGGAGTAGAGCTCCAGCGAATTGTAACCTGTAAATCAATTTTAATTTTTAGACTCCAATATAATATCGCTTATAATTGAGCAAATTGAAGGGAGGTGGTTTTCTCACAGTTTCTTTATTTGCCGTCCATAAGACCCCCCTGTTAAAATTTCTACCTCAATTTTCACAAAATTGATTAAGACAGATTCATTTGCAAATTTGTAAGCATGGCGAGTTCTGAGTACCTTGCAAGTCTTATTGAAATCAAAGGGGCTGATTCCGATATCTCTATGAACTGAGATTAATCAACTGAGGTTGAGCGGACCGCAGTGCATTGATACTGTGTGGTTACCTTGAACATCACTTTAGTCCATTGACCCAAAGTAGAGGCATCCGTCCTTGACTGAGGTTTTCCACGGTTCCCTCAGCCTCACCTCAGCGAATGCTGGGACGATTAACAGGCCGTGGCCACCATTCTTGCCTTCCCTTATCCTATAACCCAATTACATCGCTAAACTGTAATTATATCTTATAAAGGAGAGTTTAACACTAAGTTTAGACGTTAGTAAAAATATTTTAAAATGTTGGTCGTAAAATTGCCGGACCAACATGAATTAAATGCGAGCAGATCTGGTGGTGTCGCTTTGGACGTCTCGCATGATGGCAGCCCAGACTTAACATCGGCCACGTCTGGAGATTATTGTAGCTAATAAAACCGTTTGGTTTCTCTCTCCCTCTTTCTCTCTCTCTTTCTCTCTCTCTCTCTCTCTCTCTCTCTCTCTCTCTCTCTCTTCTCTCTCTCTCTCTCTCTCTCTCTCTCTCTCTCTCTCTCTCTCTCTCTCTCCTCCTCTCTCTCTCGCTCTCTCCACACAACCACACATGCACAAGCACATACTTATTTCTAAATTAAAAATATTATACAACATTTCTATACAAAAATAATATTATACGTTTTACACTTTCTTATTACCTAAAGCTTAATTTTAACCAAGCATTTTTAGTAAATTAAAATTTATCTTATAGAATATATCATCCCATTTGAGTTATCGCATATATTTTATAATACATTCTACTGTAACGTTCTATCATATCAATATTTGAATATTTTTGTTATAACGATTATACAGTGGTTACATGATTTCAATTTTATACAGAATACTACACAGACAGTTTAAGAATTTTGTCATCTAATTTCATATCAAAAATATCCAGACACTGCAATATGACGCTAACCCAAACAACATGATGAAGTTAAGATAAATATGAGTTTTTCTGCGAACTATAAAATTTAAAACATGAGCTCTAAACTTACAAACATTTGTGCATGACGTCACTCTGATTATTAAAGATATATCAAACATAATTATATTACAGACAACAATGCGTTTGTAATTCATTCATATTATTTAAATATTTTTTATGTATTCTGAAAGCTGTTTGAAAATATGTGTTATAAGAAATATTGAGCTGATACTCTTTTAATTAATATTATAATGGACATCTGCAAATGGTATTATCACTTTTATACCACATGTTTATATGTTGGGTGACTGATCACTTTTGTGCATGGGTTTTGCCTTTTTTTGTCACCCTTTGAGCTATTTATTTTAACTAATCAATACTGTTGCACATAATATTGTATTGTATTTCATTTTGCTCAATAAACAGTTATTATTATTATTATTATTACATGTAAAAGTTTTTGAGAAACAAGCAATTTATTTAAATTGTTTATGCTTAATTGCAATGATCATTATTATATTACCTGTAAATGGCACGGTTGCTCATACTTACATACTTACAGCAATTCAACTTTGCAAACTATATCATCGAAGAAAATCATTTGTAACAAAAAAATTAATTAATAAAAATAAACTTTAACGTTTCATATTACATTTTCAGTATAAATTTCTACAATTCAGATAACCTCCCCCCCACCATGGTCCAGGTAAATACCCTAAAACAATATTTCTCCTTGGATCATGTTATCGTGGCACTACAAGCATCGTTTTTTTAATATTTATCCAATGAGATATCACGTTCCAGAACGAATGTCTTGAGCAATGGAGATATTAGCGTATTTTTCACCTGTATTTTTTTTTTTACGAGGATACACCTCTATGAGCTAGGAGCTCGAGGCAGGGGGGGGTAATGGGTAGGAATCAGGAGAGGATAGGATGGTGGTTACGGCCTGTTACGCGTCCCTTGAGTACTTTGAGAGAGACTGAGGGAACCGTGGAAAACCTCAGTCAGGACGGATACCTCTACTTTTTATCAATGGACCAACGTAATGCCAAAGGCCGAAAAATCATGGCACACAAGTGCCTCTTTGCACTGTGTGGAGCCCTATGCTGGAAATTAAAAATAAATAAAAAAAATTGTCTCGAATAATTAGTTTGAAACTTTTTTCTGTGACTTTTAGGTACTAAAATCTGTCTCTCAAATTTTTTTTCTAATAAATGTTTGTGATTTTGCTAAGGTTTACATGCTAATCAAATAAAATAGGACTACGTAGATCAACTGATCCTTGTTACCTTACTCTTAAATATAGAGATTGAAAACACCACCGTTTTAACATAGTTTCAATGTTATTTTACTATTATAAAATGGACAGAATACATGACAAAATTTTATTACAGAAATAAAAAGAGGGTACCAAATTATGCTACTCTGAATTTTTTCAGATTTTTTTTAGACCCGGAAATACTTTTAAATATTTATTGAAATTTCTGTAATTTAAGTTGGCACCCCTGAATTCTTAATGAAAAGAATGGTGCCTGGACGCCTATTGAGTATTGACGCCTCCAGGGGGCGAGACCGCACTTTCAATAATTATTTGAACATAATTCTGGGTCAAAAAAAAATCTGAAATCGCATAATTTGGTGCCCTCCGTTCATTTCTATACTAAATTTTTTTCCATGTATGTGGTCCATTTGGTATAGAAATTCTAATAAAATTTTAAGTAATATAATGGTAAAATCGTAAAATTTATTAACTATTTTGTTAATTTTATTATTAATTATTTTATTATCGCCAAGAACTACGTCAGTTAATTTCTACTAAATATAATTATATTATACGAATATGATGCTGTATTCAAGTCATCAATTTTGTATTAAAAATAATTCTTTTTTTAATATTTTATCAAAAGGCTATTAATTACTAACCTTAATTACTATACTACTATACTATTGTTGAAACAAAAGATATTAAAATTAATATAAAAAATATTTTGCGTTTATTTGTGAGATAACTTATTTTTTACGTCGTTTAATCTCTCTCTCTCTCTCTCTCTCTCTCTCTCTCTCTCTCTCTCTCTCTCTCTCTCTCTCTCTCTCTCTCTCTCTCTCTCTCTCTCTCTCTCTCTCTCTCTCTCTCTCTCTCTCTCTCTCTTCAACGAACGACATTGTACACTCCATTATAATAAAAATGACAAATCCTACTGTGCTTTAACGTGGCCGGATAAAACATTTTTATTTTAAAAATTAATCTCAGTTACTTCGGAATCAAAGAATATTTCCCTTCAAACGAATCGAATGAAATAAATTTCAAAAAATCGAGAATGTTCTAAAACTTAATCGCTTATGTTTTGACCAAATGAATTCTTGCAATTTTCTTACAACTGCTTCATTTCCGGTTTCCGTCCATAAGGCCAATGTTAAACTTCTACCTCAGTGTTCACAAAACTGATGAGACGGATTCGCTTCAAAATTTGTATGCCACCTATTGATGGTGAGTTCTAAGTCCCCTGCAAGTCTTGTTGCATTCAGGCATTACGATTGCGAGATATCAACCAACTGAGATTCATCCTTAATGAAATGTACAAAGTAAGAAAAAGGTACTCTAGCTGAAAAATTACGTCTTTAAGTCATGTCACGAATTCTATTTTACGTTCGCAGTGACAGCTCCATGTTAACAATTCAAATAATGACAACATTCGAGTTCAATGTTTAATATTTCCGAACTTGAAATATTTGAAATTACGTCGTTAACTCATCTTTCTTTATACTTTACACGTCTAAACCTAATCTATTACGTATTATTACCTCCATAATACATCTTATTTTTTCCTTGCTCAAAATGAGGATGAAATGGAGACCAGATTTTTAATAATTCACGCTGAAGTAGAGGAAAAGACGAAATCTCGTATTTTTCCCTCAAATATAGTGCAAAGTAGGAGGAAATTAGACGAAAAGAGAGCTTAAGAGATAAAAAAATTATGGGTTCAAGTTCTTGTCTTAATTATTAAGTTTAATTCATTACCAAATATTAATTTTAAAGAACTATAACATGCAGTTATCGGAGTAGAGCTCCAGCGAATTGTAACGTGTAAAACAGTTTTAATTTTTAGACTCCAATATAATATCGCTTATAATTTGAGCAAATTGAAGGGAGGTGGTTTTCTCACAGCTTCTTTATTTGCTGTCCATAAGACCCCATGTTAAAATATCTACCTCAATTTTCACAAAATTGATAAGACAGATTCATTTGAAAATTTGTAAGCATGGCGAGTTCTCAGTACCTTGCAAGTCTTATTGAATTCAAAGGGGCTGATTCCGAGATCTCTATGTACTGAGATCAATCAACTGAGGTTGAGCGGACCGCAGTGCATTGATACTGTGCGGTTACCCTGAACATCACTTTAGTCCATTGACCAAAGTAGAGGCATCCGTCCTTGACTGAGGTTTTCCACGGTTCCCTCAGCCTAACCTCAGCGAATGCTGGGACGCGTAACAGGCCGTGGCCACCATTCTTGCCTTCCCTTATCCTATAACCCAATTATATCGCCAAACTGTATTATATCTTAGAAAGGAGAGTTTAACACTAGCTTTAGACTTTAGTAAAAATATTTTAAAATGTTGGTCGTAAAATTGCCGGACCAACATGAAATAAATGCGAGCAGTCTGGTGGAGTGTCGCTTTGACGTCTCGCATGATGGCAGCCCAGACTTAACATCGGCACGTCCGGAGATTATTGTAGCTATAAAACGGTTTGGTTTCTCCGTCTCCGTCTCCGTCTCCGTCTCCGTCTCCGTCTCCGTCTCCGTCTCCGTCTCCGTCTCCGTCTCCGTCTCCGTCTCCGTCTCCGTCTCCGTCTCCGTCTCCGTCTCCGTCTCCGTCTCCGTCTCCGTCTCCGTCTCCGTCTCCGTCTGTCTCCGTCTGTCTCCGTCTCCGTCTCCGTCTGTCTCCGTCTCCGTCTCCGTCTCCGTCTCCGTCTCCGTCTCCGTCTCCGTCTGTCTCCGTCTCCGTCTCCGTCTCCGTCTCCGTCTCCGTCTCCGTCTTCGTCTCCGTCTCCGTCTCCGTCTGTCTCCGTCTCCGTCTCCGTCTGTCTCCGTCTCCGTCTCCGTCTCCGTCTCCGTCTCCGTCTCCGTCTCCGTCTCCGTCTCCGTCTCCGTCTCCGTCTCCGTCTCCGTCTCCGTCTCCGTCTCCGTCTCCGTGTCCGTCTCCGTCTCCGTCTCCGTCTCCGTCTCCGTCTCCGTCTCCGTCTCCGTCTCCGTCTCCGTCTCCGTCTCCGTCTCCGTCTCCGTCTCCGTCTCCGTCTCCGTCTCCGTCTCTGAAAGAATATATTAGCATGGTAAATATATGACAACCACACAAGCACATTCATTATTGTCTAAAATTAAAAAATATTATACAGCGAAAGACATTGTACACTCCATTATAATAAAAATGACAAATCCTACTCTTCTTGCCGGACAAAACATTTTTATGTTAATGAATTGAACAATGTAAGAAAAATTACTCTAGCAGAAAAATTACGTCTTCAACTCATCCTCTACACGTGTCGTCTAAACCTAATCTTTTACCGCTGAAACACGATTTATTTCCTCCTTGCTCATAGTGACGATGAAATGGAGACAATATTTCTAACATTTTGGAGGAAAAAAGACTGCAAGGAAAACTATTTTTTTCTCTAAAATGGTTCAAAATAGGACAAAAGAAGAGAGGATAGCTTAATAACGAATAAAAGATGATATTAATTTCAATTGTGTTAGTAACTGTTTTGAAATTATTATTAATAATATCATCGATATTTTTTACCTCAGTTTTATTAACTAACAATTTATAGCTATAGTAAAACAAATTATAGATTTGAGTTGTGTGTTAGAAAAAAAAAATTAGTGAGAGATCGAGATAAGGAGAGAGAGGGAGAGGGAGAGAGAGGGAGAGGGAGAGAGAGAGAGAGAGTTTTTTTTTTTTACTACGAGCGTTTAGTAAAGCTGGTTATTAATATATTAGTAAGGTTTTTGAAAGCAATAATTACTGAACGACTTTGTCACGGCTGAAGGGTCTTTTAACGTAGTAAATTTTATTACTGACAGACCTTTATTTGTCTTTTTCGTTTTTGATAGAAAAACTGGCAGCACATGGTTCTATATATAATATTTTAATTTTCCCTCCAAGTGCAACTAAATAAATATACATTTGTAATTTGTTTTATTTTATAATTTGATCTACCTTTAATCCAGGTGTTCGGAGAGGTACTTATTAAATTATGTGAACAATATGGATAATCTTAATTAGCAACAGACATATATTGTATCAATAAAAAAATACCCCTAATGAATTAATATATACCCATCATATGTCCCATATTATATGCAATGGAGTACAACAGTTATGTCATACAGTAAAAACTTGTAATATGTTACGTAATGTCCAAAGGGACCCAGAAAATTAGGGTTACCTTATATCGAGTTTCTTAAGAACGAGTTTTTTTTTTTAAATGTTTTAAATTACACATAAACCATGCAGTGTCATCTACTTCTGTAACATTTTTGCTCAATTTAAAATCCTTTTTGTCATGTTTGGGAAAAATAAAAAAAGACTTCAGTTCTAAAGCAATTTAAAATAATAATGAAGTGCAGTGGCGTAGTCAAGTTAGGGGGGGGGGGGTCGGGGTTTAAGATCGAGTAATGACGTAATGACTGGATAAGAAGAAAAAAGGAAAAATTATAGATATTTGAAAGAAAAAGTTACATAAAAATTGAAATTTGGGGGTTATCAAGTACTCTTATTTTCTTTAAAATAAAAAATTATAAGTTAGTTTGATAGTTTCTATAATTTCAACATGAAAAAGTGTGACTTAAATATAAATGTTTTATATCCCTTACAAATTGCATGCATATAACTATTTTTGTATAAATTAAAACGCTCTCACGTGTGCTGCGCTTTCATTTAATCATTTAATTGGTTGCTCCACAAGGTGCAGACAAAATTTAACAGGCAATTAACCCATGCAAGAAGAGAAGCAATTCACTTTTTTATTTTTTACAATATCTTAATGAGGTGAACTTGGCCGGATTATTAAATAAATTTTAAAAATCAAATTTAATTAAATGACATGTACATTGATTCTATAAAAATAATATAAAAGTGGTTACATGAATAACTTGCTTTAATTAAAATGATTTATTTTACTCAAAGCTTTATTTATTAAGCACGTATTAAAAAGAAATTGAAAAATGGGGTGAAAAAAAATATAAAATGTTAAAAAAATTGCATCAGGACATATATTTTTTCTTTAATATAATAGTATTTTGTCATGATTTGACCCTAAAAAACAGGCGTGTCCTTAAAAAAAAATCGTGCCTGCGGCGGGCAATTGGGGTTCATAGCCCCCAAACCCCCCAGTGAGCTGTTCTCGATCTTTGTCCTGAAAACCTCCCCCTTGAGCAGATCTTGGCTACGCCACTGATGAAGTATTATTGTACAAATATGCTCGAGAAACACCATAATAATTACATCACTAATGGGTAGATGCAGATGATCTGCATTAGTCCTAATTAACATGCCATTCCAAAAAAATACATCAATCCGGTAAAAACACGAATTTACGAACTTTGATTTACAAGTTTCACGAATTTACAATATATTTTTTATTTATTTATTTATTTATTAAATATTTCATAGGCTAAACTAAGATTAGTTAAATCTTAGGGAAGTGCATGTTAATTAACCTACAATTATGAATTTACGACCGAGTACAAATATTTGCCTTATAAGTGATATATAAGTGTAATAATGTTGCAATAACACCAAAATTTCACCTTTAACTATACTAAAATTGCAATGCACTGTCATAACTTGAGTTGTCTTCAAATTTCTCATTGCACTCTGTTACTAAACTGAACATAAATTTGCCATATATTTGCTATATCAATCAGCAATGACAATATAGCAGTTATAGGTTAATATAATATCGCAACGAAATGTATATTATCACCTATTCTTGCCATATTTTCGTATTTATCCCGTGTGCCAAGTCTTCTAACTATAGTGCAGAAATATTTGTGTTTTAGACATAGAGTCAATAAATGAATCGGCTATATTAGTGTCATAATTACATGTTGCTTTTGAATTAAGTAAATTCCACTTTTAGTTTAAAATTATGTTGTCGCCCAGTGTACTAAAAGTGCAATTTTTGTGGCTAAAATATAAGTAGACTAAAAATATTCCATCAGTATATTTTTATTGTTAATATATTGCATCTTTAGTCGTAAAATATACGCTCTGTGTGTAATGAAAATGCTATATTTTTGAAATAATTTATAAAAATATTTGCCACATATTTAATATATAAGTGCACTATTATTGTCATATATCATCAAAATTTTACCTATAACTACACTAATATTGCAATGCACTGTGTTGTTGAATGGAACATTCTGAAAAACATTCATTTCACCGTGCAACTAAATACAGCATATTTTTCTAATATATTTTCCATATGAATTTGCAAAGACAATATTGCAGTTTTAGAGGGAAAACGTCAAAAGTTCTGGAGTTGAATGTTATTTCATGTTTCTGCTTTATTTTTGTGTTATCCGTGAGCCGAATCTTCTACCTATGGTATTAAAATATTGATGTTATAGTGCACAGATTTAAAACATATAGGTGTAATGTAAGTGGTATAACGCGCACTATTCCAAGTTACATTTTATTTCAATTTCATTGCACTTTTAGTGGCAAAATATAAAGGCGCTCCGTGTAATAAAAGTGCTATATTTTTGTTATATATTTAGTGGTCTAAAATATAAGTGAACTGGCATTATTTGAAATATAACACAAATATATGTGGAATTTAGGATATATTTATTATTCTATTGTAAAATATAAATGTGCTCTCTATGGTTAAAATACCCTATTTTTATTATATATTGTTCTATAGTGAACATTTTTGCATTAAAAATATAAGTGGCATATCGTCTGCTGTAATTGCAAGATTATTGCAGTTTTAGTTGTGTTATTATTTATTATTATGTTATGTTGTTATTATGCATACTTATTTCTTATTACAGAAAATAAATTCAAATAATCTTGCGAGCTACGTAATGCGCGTGTGATTCTGATTTTTTAGTGATTTTCACTTAATAATTAATATCCATGATCCTGGCGTTTTCTTTTTTTCAGTAACAAGCTGTTTGAATTTAAACTCAAGGACTGCTTCAATGCATTGGTATTATATACAGAATAATTTTGCTACAATTTATGCCATAATAACTATAATATTTATTAATGAATTAATAGGCCTGTTCGTAAACCCTGCTCGGTGTACACTTTCTGCACCCAATCAACCTTATGTACATGGGATATAAGGTCGATTGGGTGTAGAAAGTGTACACCGAGCAGGGTTTACGAACAGGCCTAATTATTGATTGGTTGATATTTTAGGGCAGTTGGCACGTTTTGGTCAAGTATACCCCCTTTATTAATGAAATATACAAGTTTTGCAAACCCAAAATATCGATGGTATCAGTTTTACGTATAATAATGAGATAGTGTTTAAAAAGAGCACTATTAATCCAAGCGTGTATTGATTAAATTTATATTAAAATCAGAACTTTCTGCAACTCGGGTACCCCTGTATCGGGATTCTGAAGCATATATACGGTTATAGCTCCTCCTCTTTCAAACGTGCGTATAGGCGTCTAGTCTTTCGATAGGCAGGTAGGCTAAACATTCGGTAAAGAGAGGCAGGTAGGCTTAACTGTAGGCAGGTAATGAACATCATTCGATTTCTCGTTTCTGCTGCCCGTCTCTAAAAAAAATTTTTGCCTTGGACCAGGTACCAAAGACCATACACTTGTTATATGCATCTAATAAATATATGCTATAAATATGGCATAGTAAGAACAAAAATAGTTGATAAATATTACATTGTTTATATTTTTGTCTCACTTTATTACAAAAATAATACAATAATATACCATTTTTAGAGCGTGAATACTGCATTCGCTAAATTATATTGCAAAAATATAGTTAAAATAGATTACATGGAATGCAGTATTGTAAAAATATGTAAGCAATATGAGAAAAATATTGAAGTGAATACCGAGATATAGCATATATATGACAGCTCTTGGTATATTTCTACCATATCATTACCATTATAAATGTCCTAAAAGCAACAGATTAACGACACTTATAGAACACAAGTATTGCAGTTATAGTTCATTTTTCATTTCAGAAATATGCTATTTATATGGTGGTTTATTTTTACTAAAATGCTCTAATGGATGTCCCCTAGAGAACATTTCAAGCATTTTTTCGTTGTTTTAAACGTAAATTACACGTGCGTGGCGATTTAAAAGTTTTGATCAACAGATTCTAGAATGAAAAAGAGAGAAAAAGACTAACAAACAAACAAACAAACAAACAAACAAAACAAACAAACAAAACGGGATGACATAATTAATATGCGATGTATAGAATACACTCAGTTACTCGAGTGATCGTGTGAGCTAGTTCAAAACGCTGAAATGATAATCAGTTTTTGTAAATTTATTAATAATTAAGGGAAAAAAATGTGATAGCTGTGACGCTGCATGATTAAAGGAGATCGAGTGAAGTAAAAATTGCAAGAAAGTTTGTATATATCAGCGTCAGCGACCATTAATCACGCGATAAATTAAAAACAAATTTCAAGTGCATTGTCATTGATATCAACGAAAATGTCTCGGCAACAAAATAAGAAACTTTTGAGGATCGAGAGGTTCTGCATTTTCCGTAAATGCATGGATTCAAAATTAAATTAAACATTCATAATAAACTAAATGCTTTATTAAATTTGGTAGAAATTTATAAAAATTTACTTAAAATTTCATCCCACTTACTAAGTATTTTTTATTACAACTTAAAATTCGCAAGCGTCATAACGTATAATAAAATTAATGATCGCGATCAATTTAATTTTTTACATTTTTTATTATAGTTTCAACTCTTGGGATTTTCAGTAAAAATATATATAATTGAATATTGCTAAAACTTTTATTTCTATAGTTACTGGTCTAATGTAATACATGAATTGTGACATTGAAAATAATTTTGTGTTGAATGTTAATGGTCCAGATCGTATGACCCAATCGCATTGCTGCATGCATTGTGCATTGACAACCAAATTCATACGATTTCTTTCATTTCCTAAAAATCTTAAAATACAGATTAAACTAATGTTTTTTTTCCTGAAATTACTAAATATTATGCAGTCACTTATTATTCATAATAATTCATAATTCATAATTATTTATTGCTTTTCGATTGTGTGTACAACAATATAAGCACGTCAGATACATAATCACAGTAAAAGTTATAAAGATCGTCAATTCACTATCACATAAAAAAAACAACATAACATAACATAACATCACGTAACATTACGTGATGTTATTATGATATTCACGTGATCGAGCATAATAATTGCGAACTCTTTACACCACGAGTTAATGCGTGCCATGTCTTCATTTATAAAATATAAATGCGGTTTAATTATGCTACATACTATGATATATTATGTGCCTTATTAATCTGTTAATACATTTTTATGTTTTGAGTGTTTTACGTCTTCTCGAATTACCACGCAACTTCAATGCGTAAATCGCGATCGATCGCGATCTTTTTACCGCGTTGTGTATATTTATTTTTCACACTAAAATTTGGATTTTTACGTAACATCGAGGATATCAGATGCCATGGGACCAAAAAGTCATTACGTTATTCCCTTATAACGAGTATTACGTTATAACGAGTTTCTCCTATACCACACGCAATGTTAATTTTGTCGGGACAACGATCTTTTTTACGAAATATCAAATTTTACCTAACAACAAGTTGCGTAAAAACGAGTTTTTACTGTATATATTAAAAATGAAATTTCTAATATAATAGAAATTATATTCAATTTCAATATTCTCTAGTTGAAATATTACGTCTTTAGCTAATCCGCTATACGTCTAAACCTATATTATATACTTGGAGGGAGCGTTATATTTTCAAACTGTTCATCGACGCTGGGTCTTATTACTATATATTATTGCCGAAGTAAAATTTCCAGGGTGATGTCGATACACTAACTATAAAAAATTTACAATAATTAACATTAATTGTGTGGCACGTATATATAAAATTGAATAAATAATATATTATTTATATTTATTTAAAAGCAAAGTGTGCATACATTTTTTATATATAAAAATGCCACTAATCCATTTCGGACAATTTACTGTTAACATACAACTGTATAGTAGTTAAGGATAAGATAACACGAACAATCGATTGTTGTAGTCCCATTTGATTAACATGTAAACCTTAGCAACTTCATAATGATTCTGAATGTTTTTTGAGAGACAGTTCTTGGCACCAAACAAATGTGGAAAAAATTTCAAAACAATCGAATGATTTAATTTTTTTAAATTAATTTCTTAGTTTAGGTCTCCATGGGAAAGCCCTAAACTAAAAATTTAACAAATTCATTTAAAAAAAGTGGATCATCCGATTGTTTTGAAATTTTTTCCATATTTTTTTGTTGCTAAGAACTGTCTCTAAAAAAATTCAGATTTATTATGAGGTTGCTAAGATTTACATGTTAATCATATGGGACTACAACAATTGATTGTTCGTGTTATCTTACCCTTATTACAAACGTTGTACTTGTTTATTGATTCCAATACAGTAAATATTACATTATTTCCTTAAGTTTGGATACATGATCAGAATTCTCCAGCTTATAACATAAAATATACAGACAAATTATTATCCCTGCTACTTTTTTTTTTTTTATTGAAGCATATTTAGGTCACTAAATTGTCCTAGGATAAAATTGTCTGAGAATATTTTTTCCTAGGGTATTTTTTCTGTGTATTACATTAGAGTAGAGGGTATAATATTTTGTCCTAGGGTATTTTATCCGTGATTCTTTTTTTTAATGGCTATATTATGTTCTTTTAGTTTCTCACAAATTACAAAACGTCATAATATTTAATCTCTTTCTCTTTATCTCTTGGAGTTCCCGCTATACGTGTTAGTGCTAACAAATAAGACAGCTCCTAAGTAAGTTGGAGTAACGTTCATCCATTCCCGAAGTGTGTGTACCTCAATATTTTAAATTATTAATTTTGCTTCATTTCTATGTACTTTCTGTAAGCAGAGGACTAATTCTAAAACAATATAAAAAAATTATTTCAATTTTTCTTGTTACAGGATGTAACTACCAGAGCAGTGTCCACCAAAGGTGCTGTGATACAACATCGACATACAACAAACCCACTCTCCCTATCATGATGACGACGTTATCAAATAATGGAATTTCTACAAATTCAAATGGTACTCCATTTGGACCAAATTCTGGTCCCGATACCAGCACATTACTGGAACCACAATCTAATGCTAGTACCAGTTCATTAGTGGTACCACATTCTGGTCTTGATACCAGCTCACTAATGGTACCACATTCCAGTACCAGCAAAGCAATAGGACTACAATCCGAACCATGTACACCAATGGAATCAAATTATGTACCTAGAACCAGTACACCACTGGTACCACAATCCGGTCCAAGCAACAACACTTCAGTGGGACTACAATCCGGTCCAAGTACCAGCTCACCAATGGTACCACATCCTAGTACTAGCAAACATAGGGGACTACATTCCTGTCCTAATAGGAGCACACATATGGGACCACATACTCCTAGTACCAGCTCACCAGTGGAACAACATTTTCGTTCAAGTCCAAACCAAAGATGTAATAAAGACCAGATTGAAATCGTTGTGCGTCCAATTACTCAGTTACGTATCAGTCCCATTTCTGTTACCATAAATCCAAATTTAGTTGACCCAAGACTGAGACCAAGACCTAAATATAGACGCCACAATAGAACTTTCAGTTCTGTTGACTTGAGCAATACGAACACTCGTGATGGGAATACTACAAGTGTCATAAATAAAAATCATGTAAGTTAAAAGGAATCAATGTTAGCTTATTAAATTATAATGTCAATGACTTTTTTTAAGTTTTCTTTTTTCTCACTATTTTTATTTCAGAGATAAGACAACTAAATATAATTTATTCTGATTTTACAAAACAATCTTTTAAATTTTTATCTTGATTTAAAATATGGTCGTTTAACAGACCCCCCCCCCCCCTCACTCCTTACTTGATAATCCTACCCTAGTTGAAAAACTACATCCTCAACTCATCTAAAGCTAATTTATTAAGTATTTTTACCTGAAATAAATATTACTTCCTCGTTCAAAATGAAAATAAAATGGTGACAATATTTATAACATTTCTGCATGCTCAATAATAAGAAAAAAGAAGTAATCCTGTCTTTCACTCTCTTTTTTCCTCTAAAATGGTGATTGTTGTTTTCAGGCTGACCAGATGAATAAGCGGTGTTCTTCGAGCGGTGTTGGCGGTCCATCTTCAAAGATCGCGAGGACAGAAGAAGACGTGCAGACGTGGCGGAGTGGAGACAAGAAAGACGTGAGTGTGACGTGGTGCCTACAAATTTTGTAAACAAATTTTAAGTTATGCTTATCGTTAGGCGCGGAAATATAAAACCAAATTTCGGGAGGCGCTCTCCATAAGGTCAAAGTTAAAAAAATTTTGAGTGGAAGAAGTACCTATATTGCCATATTTTAAATCTAAAATTTTGCTTCCCCCCCACCTAGCCTTCCCTCCTCCCCTTCCCATATCCGCGCCTATTTATAGTTGATCAATACGGTCAACGAAGTTTCAATTAATACACAACCTGTTTATTTATTCATTTTTTTTTATAACATTATATATTTAAATAGAGTGCCTTGTATTTTCAATTTTTAAAACAATAAAATCTCTGAAATCTCTCAACATCGAGAATGAAGACGAGCGCTGTGACGTCATGCAACGTCCTTCTCTATGCTTTCATGATATATATTTGTATGACTATGACGTCACAGCAGTTTGCAGCACGATTTTATTTTTAGTGTTAGAGAATTCTACAAAATCTGAATAATATTGACAATATTACTCGAGGTCCTCGATCTATTAAATTACGCACAAAAATATATGCAGGTTGGTTTATTGCATGGAAATTTTAGGGCAGCGCCATGAGATTGTTGGGTTGCCTACTTATAGAATAACGCTCAGCTGTTTACCTCCCCTTCCTTCCCCTACTCTATTCATACCGTACTCTTAAAACAATTGACAAAAACAATAAAGAAATTAGAAAAATTTACTTTGTTGCCACGAAATGTTTTATTTTGTGTATTCTTTGTAAACTAGCAGATGATATGGAAACGATATAAATGTAATAATTGCCGATTATAATTTATAATTATTTTTTTCTACATTTTCTCCCCTTACACGCTGCTAATAGTCCGTGAGCTGAGGCACCAAAATGGCGGAATTTGGGCTCCGGAGAGTACACCACCTAAAAGTGACAAAAATCAAAAGAGTACATTCTGGTGAATACAATGGGCCTAATTTGACCTCTCGCTTCCGGTGACGTCACAAAGATGGCGTCGGAGCATTAATTTTCACGCATATCTACTATGTTATGATCTGCTCCGGATCATTCAATTTTTGTTCTAGAGAAAAAATCATTACAAATTATTGACACCAATAAATAGGTGCAATATCGAACAAGTTAAAACTGTTTAATTGTAACAGCCTGAAACTTGAAATTTTCAATGATTTTACCACTACGTCTGTCTTATGAGTACTACAGCTCTTTTAATTTTACATCTTTATCAATTTAAACTACACTATCTGTTGAAGAAAGTAATAATGAAGTTCTACAATTATTTTTGTGACATTCGTGCAGTTTATTACAAATCTGTGGGCAAATTTACCCGAGCGTCGCAATGCAAAGAAGGCACGTGCGTGCCACGACATGGAACTTTTACACACTGCTCGTGCTGAAGTTGTCGCATTATTACCATTATTTGCACACAAAATATGCAAAAAAAATATTATTTTTTTAGAGAATAATTACATATAATTGTTTTACTATCGATTTTTTATAATTTTTATGCATTCAATGCATATACAGACTCGCCCCTAGCTGCAATAGAGTATTGTTCTCAATTTTTTTTATTGCAGAAATGGATAGAGGGTGCAAAGTTATGCTACCCTGATTTTTTTCAGATTTTTTAGAGCCCGAGAACTATTTTTAAAAAATTATTGAAAGTCCTTTTCGTGACGTCACGAGACGCCGCTCCTTAAGAAAAAGATAGGACTTGCCGCCGCGTGACGTCACAAAAAGAACTTTCAATAATTTTTTAAAAATTGTTCCAGGTCTCTAAAAAATCTGAAAAAAATCAGGGTAGCATAACTTTGCACCCTCTATCTATTTCTGCAATAAAAAAATTGAGGACAATACTCCATTATAATTTTTTTACTGCATGTGAATTTAAGTCCTGGAAACTTGAAATTAGGTGCAACTGGTGCCAACAAAAAACAAATATTAATAATATTTGTGAAATTGTATTTTAAACCCTTAAATAAGTGTGAAAATAACATCATGAGTTATTTTGAATTGATCTCGGAAAACTTGAAATTTAAGGCGATGAAACAAAAACAGCTATAAATAAAATAAAAATGTTTATTTATCGATATAAATAAAAATGTACATGCTGATTAAATTGATAAGATATGCATCTAACCCTTAAATTTTGCCAGTGCTACCACAGGCTATTTATTACATGAAGCCTCTACTGAACGTTTCAAGCAAATGTTAAACATGAATTCTAAAAAAACGGATATTCTCGTCGTCATTATTGTCGAAATATTATAACAAAACTTTTAAAAAAAATCATCCTCAACCCCATATTTATGTCAACAATTTTAATTTTTATATAAAGCGGTAATGGGATTAGGGGTTCAATTATATTTAAATTTTATATTAACTGGCACCAACATTTATGTAACATTGAAACAAAATTTGCCTTTATTTTATGTAACATGGGAAAGAAAAAATGCTTACTTAAGGGTGGCGGTAGGAGATTAAGTGCAGGGGTGGAGGTGGGTGAATTTATTTCTTTTATATTATAATGCATTTTCAGTAATAATGATGAGACTATCCTATTTTGTAAAATGTTTAAAATTTGTTTGAAAAGTTCGGTATAGGCACAAAATGACGGAGCTAATTTAACACCTTAAAACTGGTAAAATGTAAGGTTCAATTTATTCCCCATTACATCAATTAAATCTGCGTGAAAACTTTACCTTTGAATTTATTTTTTCTTCATATGAATCAACTTCGCCTCCCTTAACTTAAATTTATCTAAATTATGTGTGCTATATTTCTTGGTGCCAGTTAGTATAAAATTTAAATTTAATTGAATCATTAATCCCGTCACCCCATCATTGGGACTGTTGACAATACGGGGGTGAGGATGATTTTTTTTAATTTATGATATAATGCTTTGACAATAATACAGGGATCAGATGCGGTTGCAAGATGCACACGGATGCGCAAAAATGGGCTTGCATCCGCATCCGTGCATCCCAGATGCACAGGGAAAAATGAATGCGTCTGGATGCGCATCCCAGATGCACGGGGAAAATGAATGCATTAGGATGAGCATCCCAGATGCATGAAAAATAAATTTGCATCCGGATGCGCATCCCAGATGCATTAAAAATTAAATTTGCATCCGGATGCGCATCCATGGATGCACGAAAAATTAATTTGCATCCGGATGCGCATCTCGGATGCACGAAAAAAACGCGTGCATCCGGTCCCTGCGAATAATATATGACGAGACTATCCGCTTTTTTAGAATTCATGTTTAATATATTTTTGAAACGTAATAAATAGCCTGTGGTAATACTGGCAAAATTTAAGGGTTGGTTGTATTTCTTATCAACTGAATCAGTATCTAGCATGTAAAAGACTTGAATACACCCTCTGAATTTATTTTTGTTTATATCGATAAATAAATATTTTTATTTTATTTATAGCTGCAATGCTTATTATTTTTGTTTCATCGCCTTAAATTTCAAGTTTTCCGAGATCAATATTTGTTCTTTGTTGGCACCAGTTGCACCTAATTTCAAGTTTCTAGGACTTAAATTCACATGCAGTAAAAAAAATTATAACTGCAGCTAGGGGCGAGTCTGTACATGCATTGAATGCAAAAAAATTATAAAAAATCGATAGTAGAACAATTATATGTAATTATTCTCTAAAAAAATTATATTTTTTTTGCATATTTTGTGTGCAAATAATGGTAATAATGCAACAACTTCAGCACGAGCAGTGTGTAAAAGTTCCATATCGTGGCACGCACGTGCTTTCTTTGCATAGCGACGCTCGGGTAAATATGCCCACAGATTTGTAATAAACTGCACGAATGTCACAAAAATAATTGTAGAACTTCATTATTACATTCTTCTATAGATAGTGTAGTTCAAATTGATTTAGATGTATGGCCGTAAGTTGCAGCCACCTATCCGAGAATAATCTGAGGATTATCCGTGGATTATTTACTAATTAACATTAAAATTCTCGGATAATTGTCGGATTTTTCCAAGATAGGTTGGCTGCAACTTACGGCCAGTAAAATTAAAAGAGCTGTAGTAGTCGTGAGACAGACGTAGTGGTAAAATCATTGTAAATTTCAAGTTTCAGGCTATTTCAATTAAAAAGTTTTACCTTGTCCGGTATTGCACCTACATGTCTAAACAGCAAATTTTATTGGTGTCAGTAATATGTAATGATTTTTTCTCTAGAACAAAAATTGAATGATCCGGAGCAGATCAAAACAAAGTGGACATGAGTGAAAATTAATGCTCCAACGCCATCTTTGTGACGTCACCGGAAGCGTTCTGGACGGATTTGAGAGGTCAAATTAGGCTCATTGTATTCACCAGAATGTCCTCTTTCGATTTTTGTCACATTTAGGTGGTGCCCTCTCCCGGAGCCCAAATTCCGCCATTTTGGTGCCTCAGCTCACGGACTATAATGCAACACAACACTTTGGCGTGGCAGGCTCCTGTAAAGTATGCAACATGCGTTGCAGTGACATCACGTGGGCCTGGCTATAATCATGAATTTCTTTAAAAAGTATTAAAGCAAAGAAATAAATGGATTTATTCAGGTTCATTCAAGTAATGAGTTTTGCAAAGAAAGATTGACTGCATTGTCGTCTTGATCATTTTGTCTTAATGATTGTAATGAAGTGAGAAAAATTAAGAAGTTTTGTTGACATTTTCCATTGTTATTTTCTCAGAAATTATAAAAAATACGAGACAGAAAGAAGAGTACAAACGTTAAAGAAACTTTGAAATTCATTTCAACTCGGGTACACTTTGCTGCATTATATAACATCACAATAAATTGCATTAAATAAGTAATTAATTTAATACTGTGAATATTCAAATTGCTTTTAATATTATTTTTTTTTTACAGCCCACAGAACATAAAGGATCGTTCGATTATGAGGATTGCTTCAGAACTGGATATGGAGACGTATGTAAGTATTGCTTCATCACTTCAGTTTTAATTTGTCAATTATCATTGTTTAATTAGAATTAGCATGCTATTTAACTCCATTTTGATGGTGCACATGTTTAGTGTCTTCATTCGCAAGTCAAATTTTATTAATTATCAATCATCCCTAACATTTCCAGGGGGAGCAAGGTAGAAACGAACTGCAATTCATTTAAAGCGGAAAAAATATCTCTGAAAAATTTTAAGTTAGCCAAAGAGTAATGTATATCCGGGGAAAATTGTTGAGAAAAAAAAGGTTGTGTTAATACAGTGATTTAAATAGCGGGATCTTGTTCACACTTCCCTTGGAAAATAGTCTTTGGTAATGCTAGGGTTAATTATTTATTTACGATTTTGTTTATTGTATCATAATAATATATATTATTGTTAGAACATAAAAATTCATGTTAAGCAACATAATTGCTATGGCTATGATGTGGATACCAGACTCGGCCACACTTCTTAATTTAAACTCCACTCATGCAGATTTATATAAGAATTTTTTTAAACTAATAATTTTTTTTTACCATTTTTCGTAATTTATGGCCTGTTAAAATTACGACTTCCAATGTTATCAACTTATAAATAAATATTTCAGCAAAATTAATTAAACAAAAAAGGTCCTTAAATTGTTTTCTTTGCAAAGTATAATAATTTAATAATAAATAATTAGCCATATTAGTCGAATTAATACAAAAAATTAATGAAATTTTTTTAAATATATTCTTTTTGTTACAGACTATACAACTCATATAAGCCTTCAAGATCCGATGGAACCGTATGGTAAGTTTTTATAAAATTTTATTAAAAACATTAAAATGCTGAAATTATTATTTTTTAAATTTTTATTCAAACAACTTTTTGCACTGTACAGGAAAACTTAAAGAAATTTAAATATAATTAAATGTAAGCGCCTTAAAGTTATGAAAACCACAATCATTTGACGCTAAGCAAGTTGCCTAGCCTCATGGCGGTTATGGTAGAATGTAGAATACTTAAATTTTAATTATGCATGCATTTTACAATATTTTTAATTGAAATAAATTACAATAATACCCAAATAATAACTTATAGTAAACTGTTTGTAAATTTTAGTAATAAGTAATAAAGTAAATTTTCAAATACTTTATTTGTTACGGTCTTCACATTATTTTATTATATTTGTCAACTTGAAAGTTCTTAATTAGGGCTGCCTCAGATTGCATGATTTCTCAGCGTTTGATAAAAAAGTGAGAAACTATAATTATAATTATGCGATCAGATATAAGTGCATTGTTTCGAATAACTTTCTCATTTAGAACGGTTCTAAATTTTTATCATATACGATACCATACGATGGGATACAAAGGCAGTGGGCGAATCCCAATAGAGTTATTGAAGTACTATAATAAAATAATATTATAATGAATGATGATATTATATTAAGTAATATTCTTTGCATTCTTTCTTATAGATCCTGGATCGTCAATCCAGACCACAACAACAGTGGTAATTTTTTCAGACGTTGAAAAATTAATAGACGATAATCTTCGAAAATCAAAAGAGCTTGTACTTATGAAAGCTCAAAAAATTGAGTCAGATAAAGATAAGAAATCAATAGAATTAACATTGAACAGAACTAGAAAATCACTTACTAATTTAGATAAGTCTCTAACGAAAATAACACATAGGTACGAAGATAAAGACAATGAATGTAAAAGGTTAAATGCAGAGATGGAATTGCAAATTAAACTCATTGATTCTAATAAAAGGAAAATTAAACGAGCTAATAAAGAAATTACTAACAAAAGTAATGAAATTAAATTCCTTAGTAAAGATCTGAAAGAAGCGCGCGATACTATAAACGAAATACTTGATATTATTGCTACTAAAAATTCGGATATTTCAAAAGAACCGGATAAAGCTGCCGAAAATAAAAAGAATTTATCGGACGAAATTCGAGATATGAAAGAAGAACTTGATAGTACTTATATACAATTGCAGAAAGTAGTAAAGGAAAGAGACGACAATTATAAACGATACATATTAAAGGAGAAACAACTTAAAGAAGAGAGTGAAAATGAGATCAAGATATTGAAGGAACAGAATGAATTAAATATTAATGAAAGAGATACCAAAATAGAACATTTCAAGGCAAAATTCAATATCACTGAAGATATACTTAAAAAAACAAATATTAATTTGACTAAAATTGAAAATGAACTTAAATATTGTAGAATTCAAATGCAAAATTTAAAACAAGAGAAAGATATTCAACTAGAAATTGCAAAAAGTAATAAACTAAAAGAATCAATGTCAATAAAAAATCGCGATGCAATTTCATCAAGGAATGAAAAGAAAATGAGAAAAATAATTGATGAGAAAGATGCATCATTGAAAGATGCTGAAATAAAGATTAAAGAGAAAAGTATAGAAATTGAAAACAAAAACAAAATTATTTTGACAAACCAGAAGAGTAACCAAATATTGAGAGATAAAATAGAAGAATTAGATCTTGAATTTGATAAAGATTTAGATAAAATTAATAAAGAAAAGGAGAAATTGAAAACTGAACTTTCTAATTTAATGACAAGTTATACTGCCAAATGTAGCTTACAAGGAAATATTAGAAAACTTAGACAGAATAATATTAGTCTACTGAAGATGAAAGACGACTTAAAAATAGAAAATCAAACATTAAAGGCAGAAAATAATAACCAAAAAATTTATCTGACATCAGCACAGCAAAAAATAGCAGTGTTAGTTGAAAATACAAAAGAATTAAATGCTGAAATTGACAAACTTAAAACTCAATTAACAAAAATAAAAGAGATGATGAAAACTGCATTACATGAAGAAATCTGAAGTGGAGGAAGAACGTGAAAAAATCATAACCAATGGACAACATACATGAAAATTTTTTATTGCAGAAATGAATAGAGGGTACCAAATTATGCTACTCTGAATTCTTTCAGATTTTTTTTGAGACCCAGGACTATTTTTAAATAATTATTGAAAGTGCGGCCACGCCCCCTGGAGGCGTCAATAGGCGTCCAGTCTCTATCCTTTTTATTAAGGCTGCAGGGGTGCCAACTGAAATCACAGGACTTTCACTAATTATTTAAAAATAATTCCGGGTCTCAAAAAAATCTGAAAAAATTCAGAGTAGCATAATATTGTACCATCTATTCATTTCTGCAATAAAATTTTTTCATTTATGTTGTCCATTACAAGGAAAAATGTAAAGAAGTTTAAAGAAAGTTAGAGAAAAAGGAGAGGGACTTATCTAACGTTCAATCGGTTTATGACACGTTTCAATGTAATCTCAAATGGGTGTGTGAGAACCATGAAAAAAAATACCAACAGAAGCCAACCCTCAACCTTAATAGCGGCTTCATAATTTACAATTGTTCCCAATTTTCTTCATAAGCCACCATGTTAGAAAATTTGAATTAATTTTTCAATTCTCAATTCCTATTAAACATATTTTGAAATCATATCCTATCCCCTTATTCTGGTGTCTTCTGATAATGAATCAAGAACATAGTTTCCCTTAAAAAAATTTCTTTAATGCCAAAAAGCGTTTTTTTTTTTTTTTTTTTCATTAGTTTGGATATGATACTGGGAACACTGCAAAATCAGATGACTTAGAGTTTCTATTAGAAATTTACACATCATGTAAAAACTTAACATTCAGAGAAAAGTCCCTCTCCTTTGACATATGATATATATATAAGAAATATTGAAAAAAATCACTAAAAAGGTGAATTTACGACGTGAATAATACGCACGGGTTGCTGTAATTTCTATTGGAGGCCATATTTGCTGATATCATAAATATCAAATTTAAAAAAAAATATATTTTGATGCCACAGCTCGAATAAATCACTAAACTTGAAGCATTATACGATTTAACATACGTCGCATCGTTGTCAAATTGCTCATGCCATCGAGTTAAAAAATGTGTATTATTTTTAATATTTACCAGGCCTCCTATATTTAAATATTTACTCATTATTTATCGAGAAATTGCTACCCTCAACTATTTACACCTTGCCTTAATCACAGAAACAATAAATTTGGCTTGCTCAAACAGTAGGTAAATCACAACGTCCATAAAATAACATCAACAGTATGAAGCGCACTTTCTCTGAGGGTGGTATATGTGTGTTACTTCAAGATTTTACGTATTAAATTAATAATGTGATACCTACCTACAAAATAGTGCAAACGTGAATTGCACTACGTAATGATTATGTGATTATACACTTTTTAAAATAATAAACAGTTAGTCAATCTGTACATATAATGTATATAAAAATAAAAGATAACTTTAATGTTTTTATATTTCTAAGGAAATTGTAACGCTTTATGATACACTTTTTGTATGGAAATTATGTGGAAAACTTTTCTTTTTACTCCTGTATATTATATATCGGTATATATTTTCACAGTGGATAATAAAAACTGGCAATTCAAATGTTAAAGACTGTGAACTGTACATTTATAAGACTATATTATGTGCCTTAAGTAGAGTTTGATTGAAAAATATCATTAAATCATGTATTTTCAAATTAACATACTGTACAGTACAGTACATTATTATAATATGTATTTATTATAATTTGAACTAAAAGTAACATACTCATATTTTTTAAACTCCAAAAAAATTTTGTTATATTTTTATTGTATTCGTACACATTATCATTCATTTTTAGAAGTTATAGTCAATACCCATGCACATATATGAATTAATATTTACTATAAAGCCATGCAGTAATAAATGTAATATAAATTTTCAAGAAAATCTTATTTCTATATTAAAAAACTAAAGCAAACACTAAATGTTGTTGCAGGTAGTAATAAATAAATAAATAAATAAATAAATAAATAAATAAATAAATAAATGTTAACAGATAAATACTTATTTTGATAACATAATGTATGTTGCTATGTATAAATTTTAATGCTGTCAATTTAAATTCATTAACTTAATTAGTTGTTATTAGTATTCGTAGAATTTAAGAATGATGGTATTCACGAATGAATTAGCATACATACAAAATTACTATCCATCCAATTCTGTATACGTTTTAGGATTTGAATTCAATATCACAAAATAATATGTTACTAATGCCCTGGCTAAAATCTTTGTTGATAATTACATTAAAATCCCCTGCTTGGTTTCAATTTTTTTTTTAATTCATAGTTTGTTTTTGTAATGATTTTTTTGCTTTTCTAAATTATTTGCAAATAATGTATTACTCGTATTATGTATTTAAAATATGTTTAAAAAAATCAAATGCAAACAATACTGTAAAATGTAAAAAATGTTAAATCATATAAGTTTTCTACAAAATGTGTCTACATTTTTAAGGCTGAACCTGAGATATTCGGACGAAAAAAGTCGTATTGACAGATGTTCTTGAAATTAATTTGGTAGACTTACAAGAATTGTACAAAAACTATTTATTTTTTTCAGATTTTTTTAACCGTTGGTTTAATTATACTTAATTTATTCAAATGTGTATTTTGTATCCTTTCAATGTTAAATTTTTCAATCAATGAAAAATGGCTCGAGATATTTTTAAAATTTTACATAGATTTAAAGCTAATTTTTTTCACTATTTTTCTGAATTGTTTTCATATATTTCGGACCATGGCGATGATCGTTTCTCACATGCCCTAAGAAACTTGGCAAGTACGCGCGCTCTCAAGGACTGTAGTCACCTCCACCTCCTAACAAATTATTCGCATTATTATTGCAACAGTGTTGCCAGACTTGCCAGTGGAGCCACGCCTCTTGAACTTGACAGACATATTCTCAGGTCATACCTTAATATAGTATTGTAAGTTTAAGTTTTTATTTATAATATTGTATAAGCTATTAAAATAATAATTATAATTTATGTTTACTTTTTATTTTTAATGTGTGCAGATAATATTGTACTATAAAATTAAAGTAAAATTGTAACTAATATAAAAAACAAGTCCTGTGTATATTGGTTCCGTGATTCCAAATAAATAAATTCTTCAAAATTAGCATAGATAGACAAATAATTTATCTGTCCCAACGGATCCATTAACAAGGGGGTTCAAGCTCTCCAAAGGTAAAATCCTTAGCAAAAAAAATTATTTCCACAGTATTTTCTTTAAAGGAAAGAGAACACCAATCAGCTGTTTTCTATAGTTAATTTAGATTAACTGTATTTTAGATTAACATGTAAACCCAAGCAGACAAACAAAATTTATGAAATTATTTTGAGAGATAGATTTTAGTACCTAAAAGTCACAGAAAATTTTCAAAACAATTATTTGAGCTGATTTTTTTTTTTAATTATTATTTTTTTTTTTCATTTTCAGCATAGATATAATATGTAATAATAATTACTTTATTAGAATGATGAATTCTCTAATAAATTAAAATATATTTCCTTATATTTATTTTAGACATTCAATAGGCTAGATGCTAAGGAATTTTAGATTTTGTCACTTCAAATGAAATGTATTAATAATAATTTTATACAATTTGTAAAAAAATAACAATCTTATTTATAAAATAAATATGTTTATTTTTAGTTTAGAATTAAATTATTTTAATAATTTTAAGTGAATTTTACATGAACATTATTAACCATTTTGTTATAATTAAAAATTAATAATTTACTTATATAGTAAAGAAGTGTGTGAATCCACCAGTAAATAATATATTATAAATTATTAGCTGATTTAAAATTTAGACAATATACATGAATTGAATGAAATTTATTTCAAAATGAGGATGCATATATCTTATATAAATTTGATATATTATTTAAATTATTCAACATTAATGTAGTCCCAGCGCATTCAATTCTTTGAAATACATTAATGATCAATCTATATATGACTTTTTTCTACAATGGAGTATCGACTTCAGTTTTTTTTAATACAGAAATGGATAGAGGGTGCAAAGTTATAATACCCTGATTTTTTTCAGATTTTTTTGAAACCGGAAAGTATTTTTAAAAAATTATTGAACTTCCTTTTCGTGACGTCACGGACACCGCTTCTTAAGAAAAATATAGGATTTGCCGCTTCGTGACGTCACAAAAAAGACTTTCAATAATTTTTTAAAAATAGTTGCAGGGCTCTGAACAATCTGAAAAAAATCAGGGTAACATAACCTTGCATTTCTGCATAAAAAAAATGAGGTCATTACTTCATTATAAGCCTAATGCTGCAATAATAAAATTATTAATCTGTTACATTGTAAACAGAGTAGGTAAAAATAGTATCCTACCAAAATAATTATCAAGCATATACAGACACTAGCTAAATTTAAATTAATGACAACAGATATATATATAAGGCGCATCTACATCTTATACTGCATATCCATGCTAATAATTGGCGATAAGCACTCTGCTGTGTCATAACGTTGACTCAATGTGGCTTATATTACACTGCTGCTGATATGTGTGCGTGGAGCAAAGGCTGCAAACGACAAACCAAACATAATCTTCATACTAGTATAGCTAATGACCTGGTAAGTGTAATTCTAGATTATGTAGATTCAGTAATTCTAGAAGTAGATGAATAGTCCAATTAACAAAAGATGTAACCGGATATTGTCTAAGGTATACCCATTTTTGCTAGTTTTGAAAACTAATAATTCATTATATTGTAGAAATTTGTAGCTATTAAGTTTAAAAATGGAGTATCGAACTCAAAATTTTTTATTGCAGAAATGCATGGAGGGTGCAAAAATATGCTACTCTGAATTTTTCCAGATTTTTCTGAGACCGGGAACTATTTATAAAAAATTATTGAAAGTCCGTTTTATGACGTCACGGGCGTTAATGTCCTATCCTTTTCTTAAGGAGAGGCGCCTCGTGACGTTATCAAAATGGACTTTCAAAAATTTTTAAAAATAGTTCCGGTTCTCAGAAAAATCTGAAAAAATTCAGCGAATTTTATTTTATTATTTTTATTTTGTTATTTTTGCACCCTCTATCCATTTCTGCATTAAAAAATTATGAAGTCGGTATTCCATTTGAAATAATAATGAAGTAAAATTACAAGAAATGTTGTTCTTTTGATACCCGATGGAGATAATTTTCTAGATAATACTGTAGATATATTGTGTATAAGAAAATTAATATAAAAATGTCACCGGATGCATTTGAAATAACACGTTAAAGTTAATTTAATTTAAAATTATTATTCAGGAAAGAAATTCATAATCATTTTAGCCTTCATTGAAAGAAAAAAAAAATTAAAAATCTAACTTGTATGGCCAATTGAGCTATTTCCCGTAGACTCTTAAATTAATTTGACTATAATTACAGATAGGAATAAAATGTTATTTTTGTACTGTTAGTATATAAAAACACAATGCAGAGTGAGTCATAGAAGTTTTTAAAAAATTCAATGATTTTTCCAAAACTTATGGTTTGAGAGCTAATTCAAGTTATAAAGCGTATTTCTTACAACAGATCTATTTCCCGTCCATAAAGCTGTATGTTAAACTTCCACCCCAATTTTCGCAAAACTGATCATGCAAGCAGATTCAATTCAAATTTTGTATGCCACGTATTGATGGTGAGATCTGCCTGTGAGATCAAAGTCCTCTGCAAGTTTTTTTTAAATTTATGGGCTTCGATTCTGAGATCTCAACTGAAAATAGTGAATAAATCACAGATTAATTAAAAATGTTGATGAATTACATGCAGTTATTAATTTAATATTGTGACTGCAGGGCTGGAACGATGTCGGTTTCCACGGCTCCTACCAGATCCCCACCCCCAACATCGATGCCCTCGCCTTCTCGGGGGTTATTCTCAACAACTATTACGTCATGCCGCTCTGCACGCCGTCTAGGGCAGCTCTACTTACCGGCAGTCATCCAATACACCGGTAAGGTAGTCACACCGGCATATTCGTAATAGTGGAAATTTCTATATATTTTTATTTCCATGGCATTTGAACTAATACACAAATTTTTGTTGTGTATTTATGACTTTTGAGTTATAATTTTTTCATATTATAATTATTATTTTGTCAAAATTATATCACTCCTCAAAATCATGCTGCAAAATACTGTTACGCCATGGTTCCTTTTCACAGGCTTGGTACTAAATTTAAAATTTCATTGATTATGACGTAGTTTTTGCAGCTCATCAGTTTTAAGGGTTACAAAAAAATTGAACAAATAAATTTACAATAATAATTATTATACATAACTTGAACTTTTCTATTCAAATATATATATATATATATATATATATATATATATAT
Source organism: Siphlonurus alternatus (assembly GCA_949825025.1). Lineage (NCBI taxonomy): Eukaryota > Metazoa > Arthropoda > Insecta > Ephemeroptera > Siphlonuridae > Siphlonurus > Siphlonurus alternatus. The sequence goes on along the minus strand of OX463788.1, from coordinate 3,401,355 downwards.
ATATATATATTAAAAAAGCTATGAATGTTTTTGGGTGCGTTTCACGAAGAAGTTGGCCAGATTTCTAACCACGACTGTAGCTTAAAGGCCCATTACACCAAAACGGCATGTTGACCCATTTTTAATTTTTATATTAAGATTCTAAACACTCTGGAGTTAAAAAAAAAATTAAAAAAATGCATGGGAGAGAAAATAGCAACTAAAATAGAAAAAATCTGGTAACGATGATCTCAAGGTTACCCTCGGGTATTTGACAACAACGAGCTAGGTAGAAGGGAGTAGAGGTGGGGGTGACTGCTGCCGGTTGCGATGACGTCACACGCCGGAGCATGCAGAGAAGAATGGAAAGAAGGGACGGCGGGGGGTGCACCCAGACAGATGACAGAGGCAGATTTTATGACTCTTTATGCGAAAAAGCAAGTTTTTAAAGCTATCCCTTACTAATCAGTATTCAATATCGACAAACAACAATATTACATTAAAAGAAAAATTATACAATGAATTAAATTTTGTTTTTGAAATCATATAAAACACATTAATTTGCGTATTTAATATTATACGTATTTATTGGCATTCTGATTGCTACAAAAAATGAAAAATTAAATTGAGCGATCTAATTAAAATTAATTAGAGGATGTTACAAAAAAATAGATGTAAAAAAGCCCAAGTTGTTATTTCACTCATCTGAATATTATAGATTTTTTTTCCATGGATACACCCCTAAGAGCTAGCTTACAGCTCGCGGTGGGGTATTGGGTAGTAGGGATAAGGTAGGGAACGGATGGTGGCCACGGCCTGTTACGCGTCCCAGCATTCACTGAGGTGAGGCTGAGGGAACCGTGGAAAACCTCAGTCAGGACGGACTCCTCAACTTTTTTTCAATGGACCAAAGCGATGTCCAAAGCCTGGGGAACCACATACAACAACATCACTGCACTGGGTGGAAAGCGAGACGAATTTTCCCCAGGGAGGGAGCAGCGTATTTTTACTTGAAACGGTCACCTATCCAAGTACTAACCACGCTCGACGTAGCCTGACTTCGGTGATCTAACGAGAACCGGTCAATGCACTGCGCCACGCACGCTCGACCTTATATGTATAGTGTTACGAAATAATTTAAAACTCATTGCTGCATTTTAAATGTATACTTATTATATTACCAATATTTTCAACGTACATTGCAAAAAAAAAAAAAAAAAAAAAAAAAGTAAAAATACTGTGATTAAAAAAATGAAACAATAATTGTTGTCTGTATATGTAAAATGATTTAGTAAATAAATAATAAATTTAATAAATATATAACGAATATATCAATTAGTGTCTGTAACTTATCCTCCCTCTTATTATATATTCAGCAATACAATAATATTGTCAAGGTTTAGTAAAAGTTTATTTTCTCTTTTTTATAATATTTTACTGCAGCCAGCAGATCATAGCAGGTAGTAGGGTAGTATAGCCTTCCCCTCCCGCCCAGCCTGTCGCCCACCTCCTACTTCCCCTGCATCCCCTAATCTCCTCCTAGCTGCAACGTTGCAACTCCCTCTTGCGTGCTTTCGGCGATATAATTTGATTTTTTTTTTAATTTTTTTAATTGACCCAAAGTAAAAAAAAAAAAATGTACTATGAGGATCAATACAGGTATCTAAATGTATTTCAGTAGTCATATAGTGAAAGGTAATGGGGGCCTTTAACAACGTTTAACTAATACCTGTTTTATGTGTTAAACCACTTAGTTAAAAGTGGTTTAGCTAAACGTGTATGATGATCAAGTTTAACATTAATTGCTCCATGCAGGCAGGCATGCAGCACGAGGTGATTTACTCGTTCGAGACATGGGGTCTACCCCTGAGCCAGCGTCTCCTGTCACAACATCTGGTCCAGTGAGGGTTATACGCCACACACCTCGTGGGCAAGTGGCACCTGGGACATTTCACGAGACGCTACACTCCGCTCAGTAGAGGCTTAATTCGACTCGCATTTCGGATTCTGGTCGGGCTACCTCGACTATTACGATCATAATGCTGAGGAAAACGTGAGTCAAATTCTTTTAAAATTTCCGCTGAAAGTACCCGGAAGTGAGTGGTTTCTGACTTTAAAATTTAAAAATTTGACGACAGGTTCGTAAGAAGAGTACTAACATGTTTGCAAATTTTCAAGACTTAGACATGAACAAGATTCGAGCCAGAAACCTCTCACTTCCGGCTACTTCCGGTGGGAATGTTACATAAATTTGACTGTATGTTGAGATTCGTGTTGGTTAAAGGTGGTTTTACATGAGCGTCGGTTACAGTGCAACGTTATTTTCAAACCTTTGATGTAACATTATTGTAAGTCGCCAACACAAAAATGCATGCAACATAATAATATATTATATATCTATTTTTATTCTTTTTACAAGGATTCATCGGCCCCTATGAGCTTGGAGCTCGAGGCGGGGTAATGTGTAAGGATAAGCTAGGGAAAGGATGGTGGCCATGGTCTGTTAAGTGTTCCAACGTTCGTTGAGGTGAGACTGAGGAAACCGTGGAAAACCTCAGTCAAGGAAACCACACACAAGTGCATCATTGTACTGTGTAGGGTGTATTTACCCCAGGGAGGGAGCAGCGTAATTTTTACTTGAAACGATCACCTATCCAAGCATATGCTCGACGCAGCCTGATTTCGGTGATCTAACGAGAACCACGCTGTCAGTGCACTACTATACGCCACGCAGTATACTAACAACTTTCACTCCCAGCCTTGGTTCTGGGGTCGCGATGAACGTGACTCGTGCCCACTTTGGTCAGTAATTGACCTCTGTAATGACTGACGAGGTCATCTCACGGCACGACACGTCGCGCCCGATGTTCATGCTCCTGGCACACGCAGCGCCTCACGCGGCCAACCCGGCAATTCCACTGCAGGCACCGCCAGAAGAGGTGGCGAAGTTTCCGCACATTCAGGATCTGCAGAGACTCAAGTATGCAGGTTGGTTTTGTGTGTGGGGAAAGAAAAAGTTTTGTATTTTTTTAAAGTTATGTAGCCCCAAGAAGAGATAAAAAAAATTCATCAGATTTACAAATTCTTATTGGTAAAATGAAGTGCAAGGCAACAAAATTTTAATTTATATTAATAACTGGAAAATTTGCAAAAATATATAGTATGCATGCAATTCATTTTTAATGTCGTAATTAAAAAAAAATTAATTATTATTATTATTATTATCCATGATAATATATATTATATCCTTCTAGCTCGATGGCTGACCAAAATATATCGAAACATTTTTTGTATATTTAATTTCACCAATTTCTATTTATATTGCAATATATATTATATATTTTTTTTAATATTCTATTGAAATGTATATGGGAAACAATGGGGTACTGACCAAAAAAAAAGTTGCAAGTTTTTGTCAATATTTCAAAAGGCACGAGAATTTCATGAAGAACAAGCCCTATTACAGCATTCTACGACAATTTCCTGATTTTATATGAATTTTTAAAACCTCTAAAAAATGACGTCATAGCATTGAATCTTAAATGGGAAAATAGATCAGTTAACATTGCCAAATCCCAATGCATACTTAATATTGAAATGTAACCAAAACTTCATTTGCAAGATTTTTAGGTGCTAGAAGCACGATAATGAAGGTTTCAAATTCCTACTTCAATAACTTTTCATTTTAGCAATGTTAACTGATGCATTTTTTCATTTAAGATTCAATGCTATGACGTCATCAAAAAAGTTTTAAAAATTCATATAAAATCAGCAAATTGTCGTAGAATGCTCTAATAGGGCTCGTTCTTCATAGAATTCACAGTAATTTTTAATAGTATTGCTAACTCAAATACCGTTCAGTACTCCATTCTTAACCTTTTTACTCTTTATTTATTCACTTTTGTCACAACCATTGCGAGTAGAAGTGAGGAGAGGCGCTAGTATATTTAGGAATTTAAGAAGAAGGTAACGCGCCCAATGTTTAAAAAAAAAAATCTCACAAATTAAAATTATGATTTTTTTTTTTTAAATTAAAGGTTCTCCTCTACATCCCCTATAAGCTAAAATATCAGGTATACACAAATTCAAGCTATAGATTTTTAGTTAAGTATTTATAAAGTTGACTAAAATTTAACATGAAATTTCCGTTTCTCCATATTATAGTAAGTTATGGGATAACTTACTATACTCCATATTAAAGTAGTCTACTTTAAAAATTTATAACTTAAAAACTAGCTTGAATTTTTATACCTGATATTTTAGCTACTGATAGAGGATGTACAGGACAACATTTTAAACTTTTTTCGTAATTTTCCAGTATGGATTTTTTTTTTTAACATTGGGTGCGTTACGTTACCCTTAAAGTGTAACCTGCATGATAGACGAAAAAAAGTCATCGAAGGATCTTCTTCAAATCAACTAACTAGGTAGACTTACAACGGTACGCAGCCTTCTTATAAGTCCTGATTTTATTCAGAATTTCTGAACTGCTGAATTATGGAAATATAATTATGCCCATCAAATTTGACCGTAGAATTGCAAGTCTCGATGACTGAAAGAGCTCAGCAAAAGAAATAAAAATCCCCGAGTTGAAATAAATTTCATCTTTTCTTCGCTATTAAACTCTCCTCTCGTATTTTCTCCTCCTATTTTGCACCATTTTAGAGGAAAAAAAGATGAAAAAATACTTTTTTCCTCGTCTTGAACATAAAATGTTAGAAATATTGTCTTTATTTTATTCTCACTTTGAGCACAGAGGAAATAAGATGTGTTTTAAAGGTAAAAAGATTTGATTAAATAGACGCGTAAAGGATGAGTTGAAGACGTATATAGTTTTTCAACTAGGGCAATCTAAATGTTTAGATTAACGTTATTATATGTGTGTTGTTTAAGATAGAAGATATTTTTTATTTACATGTATCCCTTCTTTTCTCTTCTTATAACTGCAAATATTAGCATATCACGCAGTGTTCGACTTTTTTGAGGTTTAACAAATGGTGCTCACAGCTCGCGCGCACGAGAGGTCGGTAGCTACTTGCTCTGGGCCCCGAGAAGCGCGCGGCCGCCATCTCGACTCTGCATGGCTGACCTGCTGGTGTCCCGCACTCCGGAGATGCTGACGGCGAACGCCCTTGACATCGCAGAGGCCACCAAGTGAGGGACCGCCGCGCCGCTACTGGACCATCTGGCGCTCTCAGCACCCAAGCTGAAGAGCCTCGCTCGATCGTGATTTGGCGCACAAGCTGTGAAATCGAACAGTTATTTATTTTTATGTTATTCATTTGAACTTTTAGGTCGTACAAGACAAAAACATAGGTTCACGTCATAATTAATCTTGAAACAAATAAAAATATATATAATATATGCAACAAGTGAATCTACCATGCTACAGGAGTGATATATCGCTCGCTGCTGCTTTATAACACTCAATATGGCATTCAGTGGAAGTTAGAGCAAGTGCGCACAGGAGCACACCTTTTTGATTCTGTTATTAGTAGTAAAACAATTGTTTATTAGTGAAAATGTAAATTGTAATACATTCTTATTGTTTCAGAGGAAACAGCCTCCAAGTTCCTGAACAAGGTTGACAGCGCATGTGTGTTCCACAATGCCAGTACCAGATTCTCAGACGGATTATACCGCTTTGGACTAGGTAAGATAATAATTTTAAGTTCTATGTTGGAATTATTTATTTCATGCTTATTACACCTCGGAACGCGCTACCCGCACGCCTCTGATCTGGTTGTTTTTCAGGAGCCGAAGTTGGCATCAGCACGGCCCGTATCCACTCGCGAGGTCCGGTGGGACTGGAGGGTCTGCTGACCACCAAGTGGGAGCTGCGGGGGGCGGGGCAGGCGGCCGCGGACTTCGCAGAGGGGGGCACGTGCTCCTACCTCCACCAGACGTTGCCCCTCGAGGAGTAGAAGTTTGACTTGACGAGAGGAGTGAGGGGCATCTGAGTCCGAGTCAGGGAATTGTTAGTAGCTCTCTATGTATAAAGAAAACGTGTTCTACAGGGTGATCATAAAGTTCTTGAAAATTGTAGCCGCAAATAAAACTAGTACATTCAATCTGCATGTACACTTTCTATACATTAAATTGGAGCCCTGGATTCAACATTTTCAAAACTTAATTCAAAATTTTTTTTGTCAAAATGGTTTTCTCACAAGTTGAAACATGTTAATTAAAAATTGCGTTTTTTTACCTATTTTTCTTGATGTTTTTTACTGCAGCACCTGAAAGTTATTGCATCAAAACTCCTGCATGTTCAATTTTTTCATCCACATTATCTAAAGTTTTCTCCACATTGACCCCACTCGTACCTCAAAACACATGTAACATAATGTAACCGCCCCTCAAGCTCTCGCCAACGATTACGTGGCGTCGCAAAAGATACGCAAGCGCAGTGGACTGAAAGGCGCGCTCTTGACTTGCACGGTGTTCTTCTCCATGCAATGTCTTGAAAACGTTGTTATCCAAAGAAGAATTTGAGTGTAGTGAGGTCAGGGGACCTCGGGGCCTACATTGTGGTACCGTCGCATTTGAGGAAGTTACCGGAGGGGAAGACCTCGTACAGACAATGATGCGCTCTGTCACGAAACGACGTGCGCTCTGTCACGAAACGACGTGTGCGCTCTTGTCTGTACGGAGTCTTACTCGGACACTTGAACAGACCTTATGACGGTCCCACAACTTGGGCCCTAGCTAAGGTCCCCTGACCTCATTACACTCAAATTCTTCTTTTGAGTTACATAAGAACACGGTATTCAAGACACTGCAGCTCAAGCAGCCCATCAGAAAAGCGTCTTTCAATCCACCACACTTGTCATGCGAATCTTAAGATTTCACGCAACCTTTGGCGGGAGCATGTGTTTAATTGTTTTGTGTTACGAATAGGTAATGGGGCATATGTGGAGAAACCTTAAGGTAAAAAAATTCAACAAGCAAGAGTTTTGATGCATTAAATTTCAGGTGCTGCAGTCCAAATCATCAAGTAGAAGAGGTGAAAAAACGCAATTTTCATCTTGTTTCAACTTGTGACAAAACCACGTAGTAAAAAAAAATTAATCAAGTTTTGAAAATGTTGATCCAGGGCTTCAATTTGATGTATAAAAAGTGTACATTCAGATTGATTTTATTAGTTTTATTTGCGGCTACAAATTTCATGCACTTTATGATCATGACCCTGTATATCTTGATCGTTAAGATCAAATATCTTAACAATGGAAATCTAATTTGAAATCAGTAACCTTGGGGATTAATCATTAACAATATTTTAATCGTTTAAATATTGCAATTTAGGCATTTGCAATCAATATGCATGGTTTCATCATGTTAAAAATGTTTAAATATATATACTCGAAGTTGCCAATGTTTAACAATCGGGGGCATTTTTTCTGATTAATATATTTCATTTAACTCATGTAAATGTTATGTTTTGATAAATGTATAAATACATATATTTACTGTACATTAAATTTTATTACATGTGTAATTGTAAGTCGAGCGTATTGTTAATTATGCACGTAATTAATATTATAGAATAAGGAGACTTGTTTTACTGTCATGCGTACTCCTTATTTTTAAAATATATTAAAATTTAAAATATTAATAATTATAAATTTATTATTTAATTAATATACCATAAGCATATTCGTTATTATAATCATTGTTTGACTTTTTGAAGTAAACAACCTTAAATTTTGGTTAAAATTTTAAATTAAAAAACATTTAAAATTAACAAATTAAATAATATTTATTTTAAATAATTATTTTCTCTATATATTTTATTGCTTGTTTCCAGTGATGTGAAATTCGCGCGAAGATTGGTCCGCGAATATGCGCATGCGAATATGCGCGAATATGCGCGCAAATGCGCGCATATGCGCGAAAGATACTTTCAAGATGGCGGCCGCGCGCAATTAAAATCACGTGAGCACCTCGGCAGCCTGAAAGGCCGATTGCTTTAATTCCATGATTAATTAACTCTAATTTAATCCAAACACTAATTAAGCAAGGGATTATACCAAGAAAAATAAGAAAAGACTCTCTGTAGCATTTACTGTAGTTTTAACCAGTTTTAAATTGCTATTTTTGTGGCGGGAAAGTCAATTTTCAATATTCGCGAATATGCGCGCATATGCGGCCGCAGATTGCCCGCGAATATGCGCGGACTAACATCACTGCTTGTTTCAATAATGGATTTTTTTAAATTATTAATTTTGTTTAATTTGTATTGTATTTTCAAGTAAGGGAGTTTAAGTGTATTGTGTAATGCAGAACAATGTATATTCAATAAATTAATTTCAAAAACACCTCTGTATAAAATAAAGTGTGAACAATTTCATGTAAAAAAAACTATGCACAGTAACAATGCAGACGAAATTGAGAAGAAAATATCTACAAAAACACAAACGTTATATACAGGAGAGTGGCCAAGAACATGATACTTCACATACACAAATAAAATTGAAAAAGTGGTAAAAAAAAACGAGCATTAATAAAAATCGGCCTTGCATGCCATCGGGGGGGAAGATTTTCTCGTTTCATTACACTTCGTGCTGGGGTATAAATGCATGGATTTAATAAAAACACAGAAATTACATTATTAAGTTTGAATTTATTCATTATTAGAAATGAGATATTATAATATTATTTTACATTTATTACACATATTATGTTATTTATAATCTATATTTTTATAAGTAAATTTCAGCAGAAACAAAATATTTGCAAAATATTATACATTCTATGAAAATTATCTTGCAAAAATGTAAAAATATAATCATTATATAATACACTAATGATATAAAAATTCATTATTTTTTTTTAAGATAAAATATAAAAAAAAATTTGCATTGAATTAAAAAAAAATGCATTAATTATTGATTTTAAGAAACAGATAAGCCCAAAAAGTGGCACTGATTTTTTTAATGCATATCAATGAAATACAAAATTGCTAATTCTATTTTTTTTTATAAAAAAGTAACAGTGTTTATATTATGGTATGTTATTATTATTTATATTCTCATTGTGTATGTTGTAAATTCATTACAAAATGTAAACTTGAAACACCACGATGTACCACAAATTAATGTTTGAAAACAATAAGGAAACATAACGTTTGGACTGTCTACAAGTGCATATTAGGTTGAATGTAAGATGAACTTGTCTTTTTTTATTTGTGATTGCATTTTAAATTTTATAATTATATAAATGCACATACATAACTTTTTATAATTCTGTAAAAAAAAAATCAAAGCTTTAAAGTCTTAAGTCTTAAGATTGAAAATTGCAAATATTTTATATATGAATTCATATATAAAATATTTGCAATTTTCAAAACATGAAGCACTATATTACTATACTATTGATAATGTTTGCAATGGCTCTAAAACACAATTTCTAAAGAGAAATCTGAACTTAATGGCTGCAATTCACGAAGCAGTTAACCAGGTTTCTAACCACGTTTAGCTTAACCACGTTTAACTATACCTGTTTTACGTGTTAAACCACCTTAGTTAAACGTGGTTAGAAACCTGGCTAACTGTTTTGTGAATCGTGCCCATTAAAGATAATTATAGTTATGATGTATTTTAGAGAATAAAAATATGTTTTTACATTATTTTTACAATAATTAATAATTATAATAGGCACTGTAAAAAACAAAATTAAAATAAAAAAAAATATAGCAAAATTGGTATTTTTTTCTTCCGGAAATTTTCATTTTTAGATACAATAATTTGTGATGTCGAGAAAAATTATGATACAAAAATTACTTAGGGCAGCGATATAGAAGAAGACAGTACACAGGTACTTTTTAAGCAACATTTAGTTTAATACTAACAGCATTAAAGTCTTGGGTTCATATATTAAATATCTGTTGAAATTGTTGATGTAAAATCAACTCTATTTACAAAATGAAATTGAACTAGAGCTAAATTTTTATAGCTGGCATACAATATTTACATTCATTATTTATATATTGTGTTGCTTGCTAGCAACACTGTAAAAACACATCATAATATGCAATAAAATTTTCAATTATTCAGCACCTGCAGTGCTCAGCATATAAACTTTAAATTGTGTTGGGACGGTGGTGCCCACATCTGACATATTATACCGTGGCCAATTTTTGAGCTATCAGATTTGAATGAAAGGCTACGTTAATGTGGGAGGCAAGAGTAATTTATGCAGGCACTAATTATTAATCAATTTCAATAATTAAGCATTGGTTTTGAAGATAAATGATACTGTACGTCTCGAGATGAAAGCTACAAATCTCTGGGAGTGCAGGGGCGGATCCAGTCCCCCCCCCCCCTCCCCCCGAAATGTTGGATGTAATCATGGAGATGCCCGTAAAGTTAATAACAATGTACAGTTTATGTTCAATAAAAATAGAACATGATGGAATGTTGAAATTAGCACCATCAGTTCACTTTCTTGGCTTATCTGACACCACCGTTAAGATGAGATAACTCACAGATTCCTCCTCCGATTCTATTATAGTAACTACTGTATTTATAATATGCAGATGCATTGTCAGTATAATATTGAGAGTGAACTGATGGTGCTCATTTCAACACTGCAGCACGCAACGTGTTCCAGTTTTATTGTCTATAACTGTACCGACGGAAGCGTAGGGAACTATTAAATTGAACTCTGGTTGAAATTTTTAGTTACAGAAATGTATCTACTTGAGTCAACGTATCAGTGAGTCGCCCGGCCCACCGACCTGACCGGCATTTATCGCTTCAGACACAACAGATCGCGCTGCTGACGATATGTATTATTCCAAAACATAACATATATAGATGTTTAGAAATGAGAAGTTCTCTATGCCCGCATCGATTCGTTCATTTATTCATCTCCTCCCGCAGGTTGAGGCTGCGACGTGGGCCCTGGACCACAGTGTCTTTGTGGTCATCTGCAACGGCATGCAGGACAAGGCCATCAAGACCATCCTGGACGGACACTAAGACCAGCGGGACACCGACCGACTTTCTGGCGGAGAACGGTGGGGGTCCTGCAAATTTTAGTTTAGATTATATACGACGTTCCCTCCGGAAGTATAAGCACAAGTGTAGGATTTATGACTTTTTAATATTAATATTCTAGCAAATTTCAGTCGACCCACACAGTATAAAAATTAAATTATATAATTAATCTATATATATTTACAGTGTATATCAATAAATTATTTAAATAAATTATGTATAAAGTATAAATATAATATTAAATATTATTATATTATAATTAATATGTTAAATAAATAATATTTAAAAAATAATAACAATTTATTATATAGTTACAAGATCTTCTGGTAAATCATACCAGGCAATACCAGACAGTGGCTGGTATTGCCTGGTATGCCCTGGTTTGGCTTATCAGCATTTCATGATGGCTGGTAAGAACAGGTACGGCTTACCAGCACTGTACTGCTGGTTTAGTGCTTGTAAGAGTCTACCAGCCACCTTACCAGGTTCAACCAGACCGTAGAGATAGGGCTGCCAGCAGCGCATTGCACTGCTGGCAGTGAAAATAAGGGTATTTTTTTGCTATTTTTACTGCTGGTGTTAAACCTAAGCCAAAATACACCAAAATTTTCAACTTTTTACTGCGCAGAATATATATATTTATGTATTTTTTTTTTTTTACAAGGATACACCCCTAAGTACTTTAATCCACAGATGCCATAATTTCAGTGAATCAATAAAAATAAAAACACAACTTTATACTTAATAAAAAAAATTATATTATAAGAAGTGAGGTCGAGCTATAATATTATTAAGGTAGAGATAACGCCGAACAGCTGATCGACCTATATAATCCCCTTTGATTAACATGTAAACCTTAGCAAATTGACAAAAATTCTGAAATTTTTTTAAGAGGCAGATATTAGTGCCTAAAAGCCATAGAAAAAATTTCAAAACAATTTAAAGAGCAGATTTTTTTTTAATTAATTTTTTTAATTTTCAGCATAGGGCTTTCCCATGGAGAGCCAAACTAAAAAATTAATTTAAAAAAATCGGCTAAAAATGTTTTTGAAACTTTTTCTATGGCTTTTAGGCACTAATATCTGCCTCTCAAAAAAATTTCAGAATTTTTGTCAATTTTCTAAGGTTTACATGTTAATCAAAGGGGATTACGTCGAACAGCTGTTCGACGTTATCTCATCTGCCTTAATACATATTATACTCGATAACGGGCCATTTGAAGCTATAATAAATTTATATACTATATTTTAATAAAACTTTGTTGTGCGTTACACAGCTTTTTAAAGTTTTTTTGACTGAGAGAACCATCGGAAAAGTTAAGTTTCAGCTGGATATTTAAACTAGAGAGGGACAATATTATATTAATATATATATATATATATATATATATATATATATATATATATATATATATATATATATATATATATATATATATATATATATATAATTATGTAGATCGAGGCCCGGGAGCAAGCAATTAAAAGTGTTTAATTGTTTATTTATTGCAATACAACTCCAGAAATTAATAATCACATTAATTACTGTAAACCTCAAAAGACAGAGAGCTAGGGCGGGAAGCAGCTTATCAGAAACGTCGGTCGGGATGGAGATCCACAATCGGTTCAATAAGCTGGATACAGTTGGATCCAATCGGGTCAGGAAGTGCTGCCCAAAATTGGTACCAATGGCTCCATCAAAATTGGATCCAACTGGATCCCTCTTTTTCATAAGGGATATATATAGATGTTCGAATCTGCATTAATTAACTATGGAACTTGACACTTGTTGCCTGGCAACATATATATGAAGCGAGAGAAGAGAAAGAGTCTTTTCTCTATTTCGGCGTACCAGAAGTAAAATGGTTTTTAATAATCAATACTTACGTGGGCATAAGAAAAAAATAAGCCTAGAAGAATGCACATAGACCATGATATGTATATATCGAGGTAATAATTAATGCTGCCGGCTTATACCCCGCAAGGGATTTTGAGTCATGATTGAATGAATAATGAATTAAATTATATTATTTACTATATATATATTGAATTTTGCTTTCACTTTTTGGACTTTCACCTTTGCCTGTGTTCGATGTAATCCTTCTGTGTGTAGTACGTATTTTGCGATGGTCACTTAGTGTTCGTGCACGTCACTAACACTTGCATGTACTACACATATCACGTACTACGTTTCGAGAGTCAACAGCTTTCTTCCTCAGCTAGGTGATCTAGGCGAGTCTCAGATCACCTAGCTGAGGAAGAAAGCGGTTCATGTCTCTCGAAACGTAGTGATATGTGTAGTACAACATGCAAGTGTTAGTGACGTGCACGAACACTAAGTTACCATCGCAAAATACTACACAGAGAAGGATTTTACATCGAACACCGGCAAAGGTAAAAGTCCGAAAAGTGAAATTAAAATTCATATGAATATCAATCCTTTGCACGAAAAATTTATTTACTAATATTAATTATTTATTGTATACTGTATATGGTCTATGTTATTAAATATAGAAATTATTATTATAAACTTTTGAGTTTTGGCACTTATATAGAAGTGCAAAATTAATCCTATACATTAATTCCTAAAAATAACTTTTATATATTATAACTTAACATTGTTAAAAAATAAAGCTTATAGCAAGCCTAACTATAAAAATATGAGAAAAAATAGCAATATGAAATGTAATAAAATATTCAATTTTTTATTAATTGTAGATGCATATTATGCAGCACATAATTTCATTAATATTTTGATGCATTGCATTTTTTTTTTAAATAATATTTTATTTTACATTTAAAAATAGTTTAACCTGCCCTCCTTTGAGAAATCATAAACAAACAAAAAAATCCATCTCAAATAATTCACGTATCAAATTCACAAAGTTGGTGTTTCTCAGGCATATATCTTTAACATGCATGCATCATCCTTTTATGATGCAGAAAACAGCTTCTTATTCAGCCTACGTCTGAACTATACGGTACCAATTAAAAAAATGCCTTCATAATCTATGATGAATTCTTTATTGGGTTTTCAAATAAAATAATTTTTTACGGAGCCATTTAAAAAAAATATTGAAATTTTTGTGGGTTATAATCCCCATAAGGATTTTCAATATTTTTTTCCGGAAATGGTTGCTTAAAAAATATATATATATATATATATATATATATATATATATATATATATATATATATTTTATTTGAAAGACCATTAAATAATTTATCATAGATTACATGAATATTTTTGAAAGTAGAGTGAGCGATTTCATTTTTTTGAATATTTTATTTTCTAAAAATAGTTTAACTCGCCCTATATTGAGAAATAAAAACCAATTTTTTTTTTTACAAGAATACAACCCCTAAGAGTCCATCTCAAATAGCTTCACCACAAAAAGATCCCATAGTTAGTGTTTCGGAGGCCTTTAACATGCATCCTTATGGAACAGAAAACAGCTTTTTACTCCAACTTCGTCTGAACTATCGTACGAATTAAAAAAAAATACGTACGTAATCTGATGAATGAATATGATCTTTAATGAATTTTCAAATAAAAAAAAAAAATCTTACAGAGCCGTTTTTCAGGAAAAAAAATCTTGATAATCCTTATGGGAATAAACCAATTTTTTTTTGAAATTGATATGGCCTCCGAAACACAATAATTTGGGATTTTTTTGTGGTGAAGCTATTTGAGATGGAATTTTTTGGTTTTCATTTCTCAATACAGGGCAGGTATTAAACTATTTAGAAAAGAAAACTTAAAAAAAAAAAAAAAAAAAAAAAAAATGCAATCGCTTAACATTTATTAATCATGACAACAGAATTCACCTACTAAATTTAAAAATACAGTACACTTTGCTTAAACGTAAGATTCCCATGAATTGACTATATAATTATATTCACGAGTCCAAGGTCTGGCTCCTGCCACATGCATACCGGCCGCTGCACTGCTACTCGCCACAATATCGAAGCAGGCACGTTCTCCCCCTAATAGCTTGCTGCCTCTCTTTCTTTCTCTTTCTCCCTTTTTGTGTCAAAATGAAATGTAACACTGCACAATGAGAAGATATAAAAATAGCCACTTTTCTTTCAGGAGAAGCTGCCTGCTTTGATATTATTGTGATGAAAAACAGTGCAACTGGCCAGTATTTAGCAAGAGTCTGACCTTGGGTTCAGAAATATAAAGTTAGTCCATTCTTGGGAATAAGAACCTTATGTCTAAGCAAATAAGTGTATCATGTAATAACAGAAAAATCAAGAAATGACAGTTTAAGGGTAAGGTAACGCCACCAATGTTAAAAAAAAATCCCTCTCACAAAAATTCTGAAAAAAAATTTAAAATGTTCTCCTCTACACCCCCTATCAGTAGCTAAAATATCAGGTATACAAATACGATCTAGTTTTTGAGTTATGAATTTTTAAAGTTGACCAATTTAACATGGGAGTTTCAGTTCTCCATGTTAAAGTAGTAAACTTTAAAAATTTATAACTCAAAAACTAGATCGTATTTGTATACCTGATATTTTAGGTACTGAAAGGGGGTAAAGAGGAGAACATTTTAAATCTTTTTCAGAATTTTTGTGAGAGGGATTTTTTTTAACATTGGTGGCGTTACCTTACCCTTAAGTTTTTGTAAACTGAAATGATGGGGTCCGTATTATAATAAAGCTTGCCTATAGTCCTCTTCTTATGTTGATAGATGCTAATAGTGATACCACATGAGTCTCTGGTACAGCAATGTAGAACAAAATCTTTGAAAGTGGTCTTGGCTACCAGCAAGGATCTTCCAAAGCCCTGGGAAAAAAAGAAGACATTAATAGCAACAAAGATAATCCATTATGATTAGTAAAAATGGCAACAAATATAGACTATGCATATATATTATGACCTAGCTCAGACGTTGTCTCATTCAACAACATTGATACTAATAAATTGTTATCAACCGAAAAAAATTCTGCTAAATAAGCTGCAAGCTCAAGCAGCTGGCGGCTGGTCTGTGTGGTGACGTCAGAGATCAGATGTGAAATAAAGGCTGCCATGCAGCAGCGAGTTAAAGGAAACAATATTAGCTCAAGCTTTTGAGTTTATGAGAGAGTCAAATTAAGGCAAATAAATGGCATTTTTAGTTGCAATCAATTAGCAGTTTCATAATTATTCACTTTTATTCACTAAATTGGAGATGTCTCTTTGCATAATTGTTCTTCTGTAGTAGAGAATATTACATAAAATAATTCTGAATGCACGTTGAAAGGAAGGAAAAAAAAAAACAAAGACTGTTAATTCACATATAAACAGAAAAATGATAAAAAATTTAAAATAAAATTAGCACAGAAAATAAAGACGTTGAAGAAAGATAACAGGAGAGAGGATTTAAAAAAAAAAATAGATGAAAGGATTGGCAAGGAGTGGACAGTGATTGTAGCCGGTTGGATTTGAACCAACATCTTTCTGTCTGCAGACAGTTGCTCTACCATTGAGCTACAGCTATTTGTAATATCCACATTAAAGAAACGAAGAATAGGTAAGAGTCTCAAAAGTAAAACTGGTGCATAATTATATTATACAGTTGAGGTAATATTCCAAGAAACAATACATAATAAAACAACGTGTGAATGTACACTTTTTTTGTATATAGAGGTTTTTCGCCTTTTTCATTCACACAACCCAAAATTGGTCAGTTTATGTTTCTTCTAACCAAACCCCCCTTCTTTCCAAATTATGTATTTAACCCAATAAACAATTATTATTATTATGATTAAAAAAAATTTAAAAGAAAAACAGCAAATCATCATTATAATTATCCAATAAAAAAATGTTGCTGGACCTGGCAGCTTTACTTTGGGTTGTGGTTACATTTTGATTTTTTATTTCGTGTTTCTCATAATTGATGTATTTTTTGGTTCTAAAAATACTCATTTGATCAGTACTATATACGGAGCCTTAATTGGCATTTTCTCCCCCCACCAGCGTACAGTATAATACACACCAAGGTACAATATCATACTGATTGGATTGGAAGTTGAAAAGATAATTGACAAAATAATTGACCTTGAGTTAGACACTTACGGCAGGTCAGCGGCATAGAAGATGCCTCAGATAAAACACATTGCTATTCATGGGTCCTTTTGCTGTGGCCTGGAGCAGACTGTAACAGACAGCGAGGCCAGCAGACTGGGACGTAGGTGGCAGCACTGAGCAAGCGAGTCACCCAGCATGGCCAGCGCACGACACCCTCCCAACAGCAGAGATGCCTCGCAGCATTGGGAGTAAAGAAGTAATAATAAAATAAAAACAAATAAATTAATAAATAGAAAATAAATAAGTAAATAATAAATAAATAAATAGAAAATAAATAAATAGAAAATAAATAAATAGAAAATAAATAAATAGAAAATAAATAAATAAATAAATAAATAAATAAATAAATAAATAAATAAATAAATAAATAAATAAATAAATAAATAAATAAATAAATAAATAAACAAATAAAAATAAACAAATATTATTAAAATAACATACCTATCAGTATTTGCTGCCAGGAATTGGAAGAGGGTTTGCAGCACGCTCGTATCCTTCAGATACCCCAGTGCTGTAGTTGTAATGGAACGCGGGGGAACGGCATTCCCCCTAGCCTCGTAAGAGGCCATCAGCGTTCCCCCTAGAAAAATGTCCGGGGACGGTCAAGGGGGACGTAGTTCAAATCTGAGCAGGTGCCAAATAAAATTAATATAAAAAATAATAAACACAATTTGCAAGAAAAATTCTCATTTCTTTCAAAAACTGCAAAGTAAAAAAAAAAAAAAAAAATCTTAAAGCCTCTACTGTGAGGTATTTAACCTAGAAAAATTCCTTATTATGTTGTTGAAACCTCTCCAGAAAATCACCTGAGGAAGGTTTGACAGCTGCAAATAGTTTGTGCCAAATGCATCTCTATCTCTGCGGGCAATGCTAGCTCGCTCCTGTACGTACTGTACGTAAAATGACAACACTTAATCTTAATAGCTATATTGTTTTTGGGGCTTTAGGAAAAAAATCAAAGTGATCAAGTTGAGACACGATTTTTTACTCCCTTCCCCTCATTTTGCAAAAAAAAAAAAAAAAAAAAAAATCACTACCCTAAACTCCCACCCCTTTACAAATAATAAAGATTCATGTTTCATGAAGAGGTCAGTCTGCGTCAAAACTTGTCACGTCTCATAGAGTTTACTTGCAAATTTTGACATGCAGTGAGCGTGTCATATGATTAGCGTGATATTTTTTTAAAATATGTAATTAACAAAATTAACATACATAAAATATATAGTGTTTTGTGTGTACTCTGTTATATTGTGAATTGTGAATGACAACAGCATTTAATTTTATTAAAATAAAAAATGAATAAAATTATTAGAAGTTGTGGTAATACGTATACTGGGTAAAATATTGTAGTTATACATTATTATAGCTTTAAAATAAAAAGACCATCTTCAGTTTCTAGCTGTTCTAAAAGACAAAAAAGTGACGATAATGTACGTGTACTGTACAAGAAACAGTAACAAAAAAAAATAACACTGTAGAACCGGTACAAATAATGTGTTTTTTTGTAATAATGTGCATGCTATTTTAAGTAAAAAATAATTATATTATATCGTTCGTACAAATTACAAGTCACACAAACTAAGAAAACTCTAAATTTAAATTTTTTAAAAAATACAACTCCCCAAGATTAATTGTTAATTAATTAAAGACGCTTAATTTTTAGTTAGCAGTTTATAATTATTTTTGCGCATAAACATAAAATTAAAATCTTGATAAAAGCAAAATTTGTATGTATATTTCCTATATTATATAATTAATAAGATATTTATAAATAATGCGAATATAATTTCACTAATGACTTGATTTTATTAAGAAAAAAACAACCTGCCACGCTCCCTTTAAAAAAAAAAAAAAAAAACGCCTCCGCCGGGGTCCCCCCCCCTCCCCCCCGAGCCGCCTCTTTGCGGCAAGAAGGAGCCCGGTAGGGCCACTGCGTTCCCCCTTGGAAAATTTTGGGACTACAGCACTGAGATACCCCAGTGTGGTTGCCAGGTCTGCAGGCAAGCTCAGGGCTAGATCCTCCCCCAGGGCAGCCAAGAGGGCAGCGGCCAGGCTCACATGCACCCCAAGTCCAGTCAAAGAGTGGGAACCAGGTGGAGGAGCTGGGGGCTGAGCCCAGCAACACTGTGGCCAGTAGTTACCTAGGGGACCGTCCTGCCAAAAAGAGGGGGAAATGGAATTAGATTTTTGTATACTGTGTTGTATATATGTATATATACAGTATATAAGATTATACAGCACAGTAGTTATACTAATAAATGTTGTTGAAACTTTGACAGTCAACATCAAAATGGCATAAAAAAGTTGCAAATGAGGTATTAGAATGTAAAAATTTTAGTGGCTTAGAAGGGGTAAAAATATGGTACTGTTCTGTTAATTTTTTCAGATTTTTCTGAGACCGAGAACTATTTTTAAAAAATCATTGAAAGTATATTTTGATGACGTCACGGGCGGCACTCCTTAAGAAAAAGGATAGGGCAGTGCCGCCCAAGACGTCATAAAATACACTTTAAATAATTCTTTAAAAATAGTTCCCGGTCTCAGAAAAATCTAAAAAAATTCACAGTACCATATTTTTACCCCTTCTTTCGATTAAGCTACTAAAATTTTCACATTCTAATATCACATTATATAAAAAAAAATTGACAGTGCAGAGGAGTAGGACTACACAGCAGCAATATAAAACTTGAAGCGGGTCCACTCCTTTAACAAAAGGAGAGGGGGGATATATGCAAATTCTTTAATTAAGTCAACATATCTCATATTTAAGGGTAAGGTAAGACGGATCAGCTGATCCACATAGTGCCATTCAATGAACATCCTGTAATTATAAACCTTAGCAGCCATCATGCAGCCAAAAATCTTATTTTTTTTTTTTAACAGAGTTTAGTATGCATACCTAAAAGTCACAGATTTATTTTATATTTTTGAACAATTACTCAATACAATATTTTTAATTTATTTAATAGTTTGGCTCTCCGGCCCATGCTCTCCTCCGCTAAA
This sequence comes from Siphlonurus alternatus, assembly GCA_949825025.1. Taxonomy (NCBI): domain Eukaryota; kingdom Metazoa; phylum Arthropoda; class Insecta; order Ephemeroptera; family Siphlonuridae; genus Siphlonurus; species Siphlonurus alternatus. The sequence goes on along the minus strand of OX463788.1, from coordinate 3,381,299 downwards.
ATTAAAAAAAAAAAATTAATAATAATTAAAATCATACATGTCAATATAATGGTCAGCATCCATGATGACATCACCAATCCTTTGTCCTCCCATTTACTTACAAAAAAAGATTGGGCGCACGTAAGATCCTGTACGGAGCAATTTTTCGATCGCTTATTGTTAACCTTCTAAATAAGTTATGTTTGCAAATTTAAAATTACGTATTGGCACTAACCTTTTACGTTTGCTGCTATAAAAATTTTATTATTTGCCTTGGGTCAGTTTAATTAAAGAGCATCTAAAGAATTTCGCGGTAGTAGTGTTTTGACTTCAAGCCGAAAAAACGTGCGCAGAAGGGTTGCGCGCCAATGCGCGGTGGTTGTAGCAGGAGTCAAAATTAGCAAACGAACATGGCGACAATATAACTTTTCTGATGGATACTTACCATTGTTTTTAATTTTTATTCTGTGGCTTTTTGGTTCTAAAATCTGGCAAAATTCAGAATTTTTGTGTTTGCCAAGGTTTGCATGTTAAAATCAAATGGAACTATGTTGATCAGCTGATCCATGTTACCTTACTCTTAATCCCTTTTATCTCAATCATTAGCCAATAAAACTCAAAGAAGAAGAAGAATCAGGACAGACGACTCGGGGGGAGGGGGGGGGGGGGAAGGAAGGGGGAGGTGGAAGGAAATCAACAGGGTGAAAAACATATATACTATGGGAAGGGGGGGTAAGGGGTATACACAAAGCACTTTAACACTACGTTAGTTGTATCATGACGTAAGCCTTGATTTTTATCCCCCGGGTTAAAACGAGTGCTAAACATAGTACTACCCGTAGTGTCAAGAGAGATTGATGGCTTGCCTGCTTACACGATAATGGCCTGACGGTTAACTCCCCTACCGAAGAGCAAGAGTACTCGTAAAACCATTGGAAAAAACAAATAATTGCTGTCTATAATTTCTAATTAATATTTTTCTACATTTTCTTTTTTTTTTTTTTTTTTCAATGCTTTTACGAATACTCTTGTTCTTCAGGAGGGGAAGGGAGGGGAGGTAAACATCAGGCTGTTATCCTGTAAGCAGGCAACCCAACAATCTCGTGGCGCTACCCCTATAAACCAGAGGGGTTAATCATGGTGCTAAAAATGTGGGCTTTGGCCCCCATTTTTTAGCACAATGTTGAGCCCCTGGTTTAGTTCCATGTATAGCACTCGTTTTAACCCGGGTAATAAAAGTGAAGGCTATAGTAGGGTTAAAGTGCTTTTTGAATGCCCTCCAATATATATGCATACTGGTACCTTCTCTGCCGCACCACCACTGATAATTAACCAACGTCTGAGTCTCAGTATAGCAGCGAGGTTGCTTGCCTGTCCACGATCCATGATAGGAGATGGAGAGCAGTGTGTGAAGAGCAGGGTAGTGCCAGCAACGGAACCTTCACCACCGACAGACTCGACCGTCAGCAGACCCGAATTGGTCTTCAGGGTCCGGCAGCTGTCACATTTAGACAACGCCACGTTAGGATCCTCCTGTGGACAGTAATAATATATTTTTTTTTTTTTTTTTTTTTTTTTACAAGGATACACCCCTAAGAGCTTACAGATCGCGGCGGGGTACTGGGTAGGGATAAGGTAGGGAACAGATAATGGCCACGGCCTGCATGCTTACGCGTCCCAGCATTCGCTGAGGTGAGACTGAGAAAACCGTGGAAAACCTCAGTCAGGACAGACACCTCTACTTTTTCTCAATGGACCAAAGCGATGTCCAAAGCCTGGGGAACCACACACAAGTGCATCACTGCACTGGGTGGAAAGCGAGACGAATTTACCCCAGGGAGGGAGCAGTGTATTTTTTACTTGAAACGGTCACCCATCCAAGTACTAACTACGCTCGACGTAGCCTGACTTCGGTGATCTAACGAGAACCGGTCAATGCACTGCGCCACGCTAAACCTCAAATAAAGTCGGAAAGTTAATTTAATTGTCTTTAATTTGCTGCATAACAAATGCAATGAGCAAATTTAATTTTCTTTTGTATTGCAAATTTGAATACATTAATTGTCCCTTAATTGTACAGAATAATGAGCTATGGTATTATAGCAATAATAGATTGTATGCAATAATGAGCCCATATCAAGCGAGGCAATTAAGCGACAGCAGGAAATGCAGAAACCCCATTATTGCACTTTGTCATGGTAGCTCATTTTTCTGAACAAGATACAATTTAGTGGACCTCCCAATTCAAGACTTAATCTACATTAATTCCTTCCCCCTATATGCCCAGAAAAAGGTTTACCTCCCCTTCCCACTTTTTTTTTTTCAAAATTGAGTGTAGGATAAAATTCTGGATGGTGAACCTGAGTTAATTAATTTGAACTCTGTTGCAAATCTTCAAAACTTGGGGGCGTTGAGATTTAGGATAAAATTGCTCCCAAAAATCTCCCAAAGTTGGGCTAGACTGACTCCTGGTACGTGGGTGCGTTTCCAGAGAAACCTACCGAACTTGATCTAGATTGACCACTGGTCCAAAACCTTGGGTGCGTTGCGAGAAAATGCCACCCACAGACCTGAGTTAGACTGACCCTTGATACAAAGCTCGGATGCATTGGATGAAAATGTACCCATATCTGCATGAGCTATATATATATGCATACACTGAATTGTGGTATAATAATTTGGTTCGTGGCATTTTATTGCCGACGTAGCCGAGCTAAACTTGTCCCTTGGTGTAAATTTAAAAGTGTGTTGAAAGAAAATGCTACCGGTACAGTACATGAGCTAGATTGATTGTGTGATGTCGCCATGGCTGTTTAATGTGTTTATGGATAAGTGTGTAAGATTGGCTGGTATAGGTGAAAATGGAATTAGTGTGGGTACGATAATGTTATGGTTACTGTTGTATGCGGATGATGCATTGGTGTTAGCTGATAGCAAAGATGACTTGCAAAAAAGGTTAAACCGTTTGGAAGTGAGTACTAGTCGTATGGATTTGAAAATCAATGTGAGCAAGACAAAAGTAATGGTGTTTTTCAATTGGTAGTACAGATAGCAACGAGGCAAAAGGAATTGACCGAAAAGGAGAACAGCTGGAACGAGTGAAAGAATTTGTATATTTGGGAAGATTGTTTCGAGAGGACGGAAGTGTAGATGGAGAGATTGATAGGAGAGTAAGTGCTGGCAGGAGGATTGTGGGTAGTATATATACTATATATGGCAGGGCTGTGTCGCACTGAGCTGTTGTCTAATACGGCTAAGCTAGCTGTGTATAACTCTGTAATAATACCAACTTTGATGTATGGATCTGAAGTATGGGTGTGTCAAACAAAGCATGGAAGTAAGTTGAATGCTGTTGGTATGAGTTTTTTAAGGAATATGTGTGGTAAAACTAGGATGGATGGAGTGAGAAACACATGGGTGATGAATGAGTGTGGAGACTGTGGAGTGAAAGAAAGCGTAATTGACAAGTACAAGGATGATAGAGATTAGAGAAAGGATCACAATGTTACCTGTCCGTCAATGCTAATCAAAAATTTCAACTTGTGCGCAACAAAGTTATAGAAAGTTGCAGAAACAACCACTCCAAAGAAATTTTTTTGAAGCTAGAATCTTTTCTCTGCATGTTCTGCCGTCTGGTGGCCACAATGTTGTCCCTGGTCTCGAAATTTACTTGCATCAAGATTGGTCTTTCGCAAACTTTATTATTTTACGGAATAAATACAAACATTCAGAAGTTATGAGTTACCCCACAATTTTTTTCATATTTTTTATAATCATTTTGTAACCAGTTTGTGTTTGTTGTTATAATAATTCAAAACATATTGCAGTGATATGTGAAATATGGAGACCGCCATTTTGATTGAAACAATACTTACAAGTCATATACTGAAATCCCTTCTCCCCACTCTAATCTTGGGTATGGCCCGATTGGAAAAGCACTTGACTTCAAATCTGATAACTTTTTAATTATTTTTTCATGCTTCGTTTCACTCGGTGATATCATTCAACCATTGTTTCATTATTAAAAATATTTTTAATTATTAATCCTTGCATGTTAAAAAAAATAATTAAAATGAATTAAAAATTATTTCTAAACCGCCTTTAAATATTCGTTTGAATATTGAATCTTGAAAACCATTACCGCGATAGAAAATATTTATGAAATAATAACAATAAAAAATAGAATTGAATATAAATTATATTGGCTTTAGGGATTTTCTCTTCCTTTTCCTTCTTCTGTGTTGTCCATCTTTTACCCCCCTTGTCAAAAATTGAGTCTAGTAGTCAAGTGGTTGACGACTTAAAACAAGTAGTTGACTACTTAAGGTATAACCTGAGAATTTGTCTGTCAAGGTCAAGAGGCGTGGCTATAGTGGCAGCACTGTTTGCATTGGAATAAGCATAAATTTTTAGGAGGGGGTGGTGACATCAGTCCTTGAGAACGTTGCCACATTTCTCATCAAATATAGGAAACGATCATCGCCACGGTTCAAAATATACGAAAACAATTCAGAAAAATAGTCTAAAAAATTAGGTTTTAGTAAAAAAAAAAAGTAAAAGAATCTGTTGTATAGTTTTTTTGCAATGCTAATTAACAAATTTAACATTGGAAGGATACAAAATTCTCATTTAAATAAATTAATTATAATTAAACCAACGGTTAAAAAATTCCGAAAAAATTCAGAGCTAATTTGACGATTGTTGTGAGTCCACCAAATTAATTTGAAGAAAATCTGTTGTAGCGAATTTTTCGTCCAAATTTCTCAGGTTAAGCCTTAAAACAAGTAGTCAGACTACTGGGTCAAGTAGTCGGACTACTGAGTCAAGTGCTCAGGTGCTCAGTGTTCAAAATCTTGACCACTTGTTAAGTAGTCGGACCACTGAATCAAGTAGTCAGCGCTCAGTGTTCATAAAATCTCGATCACTTGGTAAGTAGTCAGAATTTTGTGACCACTTATGCAAGTAGTCGGCGCTCAGTGTTCATAAAATTTCGACCACTTGGTAAGTAGTCAGAATTTTGTGACTACTTATGCAAGTAGTCAGAGCTCAGTGTTCATAAAATTTTGACTACTTGGTAAGTAGTCAGAATTTTGTGACTACTTATGCATCAAGTAGTCGGCACTCAGTGTTCATAAAATCTCGACCACTTCGTAAGTAGTCAGATTTTTGTGACTACTTATGCAAGTAGTCGGCGCTCAGTGTTCATAAAATCTTGATCACTTGGTAAGTAGTCAGAATTTTGTGACTACTTATGCAAGTAGTGGAAACATCATGACCACTTAGCATTTGACTACTTAATTAGTTGTCACAAAATTCTGACTACTTAAGAAAGTGATCACTTACCAAAAGTAGTCAATTGTACGGGGTTCTCGTGATGAAGAAAATTATCTAAAATGGTGGCACTAAACACATGTGAGACGGGGTTGTGTGCATGTGCAGAGCTCCCGGAACAATTTGTTTTTCAAGCAGTTTTACATCAGATAAGTACCTTTTCAGTACCTAAAACGTATTATGAAATGTTATTTATTAAAATTCTCGTTACTTTGTGTCAAATTATTTGTTCTAGGTAGCCTTAAACAGTCAATGTTTATCGGCTCTTGGAACTTGATAAAAAAAACGCCGAGATCGATGAAAGCCGTTGGTAATTTTTCTTCAAAGATGTTCATATTTTATTATGTATTTTGTTTATTATATAATAATTATAAATCTTTAATAATCAACGTGTTTTTTTTTCATATATATATATTTTTTTTTTATTTATAAAGTATGAATTAAAAAATATTATTCCTTCATTTTGCTGTAAAAAAATTAAAAAAATACTAAAGAAATTAAATTAAAATTAATAAGTTAATAGGAATAATTTAATAAAGTAAATGTTTTAAAAAGTGCTTTATATTGCATATATGGAGCGTAAAATTGGTATGTATATTATAGATGTTTCTCGATCGTCCTATTTGCTTGTCACGTTTTTATCTTGAATTATTACAAAGTATTATAATTACATTTTAATAATTCAAGTTAAAAATGTGAAAGAATAATTTCTTTACTTGTTCCAGTTATAATTTATCTATCTGTTGGCTTAAACGGGAAAAAACTGCATCGTGATGATAGACGGATATATCGCGAGAAAATACTAAAAAACCGTTTAATTTGGTCACTTGAAATCGACTACTGGTGACTACTTGAAAGTGACTACTTGAAAGTGACTACTGGTGACTACTTGAAAGTGACTACTGGTGACTACTTGAAAGTGACTACTGGTGACTACTTGAAAGTGACTACTTGCGACCACTTGGGCAGTGACTACTTGACCACTGCTCAAATTATCACTTAGCAGTAGTCACCACTTGACTACTGCCTTTATTTTTCGACTAGGGGAGCCTCTGAATAATTAAGAGCCAAATTTCACGCTGTTTTTTAACTTACGGGAGAATACACAATTTATTTGCACACAAGAAACAACACAATAATTTTCTTGCGTTATATTCGTTATTCGTTTCTCAATTTTTCGATATCAAGATGACAACTTTACCCCTTTTTCTGTTTTCTACCTAGAAATAAAACCAGAATGCAATTAATATATTTAATATTAATTAATTAATAATTAATTAATATTTTACCTTTAGCTAAAAAAAAATGCATTTTGTTTTTTCAATATAATTATAAAGAGAAGAAATAACTTCATTTGTATGCAGTTTTATATATAATTCTTTATTTTTGAAGAATATGCACATTGAATTTTTTTAGAAAGAACTAATTTTTGTTGGCTATGCTGTTTGTAAATGGCGGTTTGTTTGAATCTTAGGTTGCTTCCCAAATGTCCATTCTCGCTTACTACCCTACCGTACCCTTCTCTACAATGGCGGCGAAATGTAGGGTGCATCATATGCCCCCTACTTATATAGCGGCCGTATTGGAGGGGAGGGGAAAGTTCATTTAGGGCCCCTACAGGGAACGAGAAAGTGATTTGGGACGCAGCATTAGTATTAGTACAGGCACCACGGTCTCCAGTAGATCGCGCTCGTTATCAAAATTTAGTTCTTCCGCGATATTGTTAGATGGCGTAAGCTTCCACTTTTAAGCGTTTTTGGGGAAGTTGAGAAATTTGAGTCGCTTTTTTCAAAATTTTAACCGACAACGGGGAAATCGTGGACATGGACGAAATCAAGGTATGCATATATTATATAATATGCTTAATTACAAGTTTTTGTGTGATGTTTTGGTGTTTTTAGAACGAAAGAATGTACTGAGTAGTATTTTTATATCTGATGGTTGTATATAAAGTTAAATTAGGTAGTGAAATATGTTGTTAAATGACTGCAGTGTTCGATTCAACATGCATGCATGCAGCTAGTGCATCCAGGATTAGGAGATTATATTCAAACCGGCCCAGACTTTCCTTCCCAAAATATTTTGTGCTGCAAGCTTTTTATTTCGTTATAATTTGTATTGTCTGAATTGTCTCCTAATTGTACGTACATTTCCAGTAAGCATACAGTACTGCATAGCTGTCTTTAATAGAGGTGACTTGTCCTTACACTGATCCTCGCCATCTGTGCGAGTGGCGCTGCAACTTCGTGTACGGTGTACGGTCAAAGCATGTAGAAACAAAATAATACATTGCGAAGATGGGGGAAAAATTTGTGAACCGCGAGTATAGGTACGAAAGAAAATAAAAAGTTAAAACATTTTTCACTGCCAAAACGTGGTATAACTATTCTAGTTTGCTTCAGTGCAATTGTTTTCACCCTAGCACTGCTCAATTCCAAATACTAGCGAGATAAAGACAACTACCGCGGCTCGTGTGTGACGTCATGCTGCCAAGCGATTCTGCGATTCTTCTCTCTGATTATATAGTACGCTTTCAACGCTTTGTTAGTATAGTGTGGTTGACGTGGTTCAGAGCGGTTGCTGCTCGCTGCAAGTAAAGAGTAAAATGGCGTCCTCATACGTTCCTGAAAAAAAAAAAAAAGAAGTTGAAGAAGTAAAAGATTGCGTCGTCCCATTCCTTGAGACAGAATTGGCAATGATAAATTCTGTCGTTCTTCCAACAGAAATAGTAAATTTTATGGTATGCATATACAGCATTACATATTTTATAAGTTTCGGTTCTCGTATAATAGGTGGGAAGTATGATGTAAGCCTATACATGGATGCATACAATTAAAGCATATATTACATGCGTATCATATATACAGCATGAATACTATACAATTGTAGGATGGTATGCATATATTTGTACTGTAACAGCTCTTTCTAGCTGAAACCTTAAACTATAATATATATGACCGAGTCTTGTTCAAATTAAACATTGTATTTAACTAACATTAAAGTTTATTAAAATCCTATTATACACGTACCCGCGCCTGCCTTGCGGCAGACGCACGAGACGCTCGAGCGCTCGTGTCTGGCGTAGGAATCATCACTTGTAACTTTAATCTGCACTAGCTGCCTTGCTGGCTGACTGCAGAGCCTGCAAATTACTAAGCAAAGTCAATGAATGACCTTAATTTGCTCCTTGAGGGGTACAAATAGGAGGTGACATTACTCCCCCTGCAGATTATATTTTGTCCTCAAAATATCAAAATTTATGAGAAGAAAAAAACTATTGCAAACAAAATTCAGTAACCATTCCTCGCGCATTTAAAATAAATCCAACAATAATTGTATTTTAATATTGAATCTTGCATGCTCTTCAGTTAGACGACACGCTTCTCTCCGTGTAGCCATCTGAAACAAGAAAAAGAAAAGGCGGTATCTCAGTTTGACACATTACAAAACAGGTATTATATGGTCTAAAAACTCTGAAACCATTACAAAAATTAGTTAGTACAGCACACGTACATAGACCATGCCATTGATAAAAACAACAATATCGTTCTATTAACCAAAAAAAAATCATGGAATATCCCAGTGACCACATGGACGTCTCCAGGACGCCCCTGGGACATCCCTCTAAGGTCCCCGTTGGACGTCCCCAAGGACATCCCCCATGTCCATCAAAAAAGGACGTCCCTGCGGACGTCTTGTGGACATCCCTCGGAGATGTTCCCTAATTTTCACTTGCCAATTATGTATTAATTCATCTTAAAATTTATGTTAAAGAAGTTTAGGGTCTTTTAGAATGAGGACTACAAGATTACCAAATAAAAAATTTGGGTGCGTCGGGAATCGAACTCGGACCTTTTGGTTGATAGTTGACGTCGTAGACAACTTGGATATTGCTCTTCGTTACTAAAGTGTGGTTTATTTGGGTATATAAATTGTAAAGTTTTGGGTGTTGTATAATATAATATTTTAATATTACGAGCGAAGTTGCGTTTTTTTATTTTTTTAAGCAAACAGGTACATTGGGAGATTGTTATTATTTAATACAACATTAAATATATTGAGATTTAAATTTATTTAAAATAAATTAAAATAAAATTTTATAATTTTAATTAAAAAATGTTTATTCATTAATAAATTATAAATTGCAACGCTCAAATGCATCTCTAATTGTTAACAGACTTCGACATTAAAAAAAAAATATTTTTAATTTTTTAGAAATTTTGAAAGGTCCCTCCGAGGACATTTGTGGGACTTTCAAGCGTCCCTCTAAAATCCCCGGGGGACTTTGATGGGACCTTGTTTATTTTTCATAGATATTTTTTTCTACGAGTATATTTTATTAAAAAAAAATATTTTTCTGTGCAAATTACGCACTTTAATATTAAGTAAAATTTCACGTCTTATTTTAAATATTAATATTTTCATATAATATTTTAAATAATATTAACTATATTTGTATATTTTTAAAATCAGTACATAATAATGAACAGCAGTTATTATGATTTTAATGAAAACATTGACTAAAGGGTCCTTTCAAAGTCCCCCGGGGATGTTCAAGGGACAGCCTTGTTGCATCCCCAGGGGATGTTCTGAGAGACTTTCATAAAAATATTAAAAAACCTCTTGAAAATTACTTTCGAAGTGTAGCTAAAACCGTTTTTAGAACACGGAAAACATGTTTAAAGTTAAAGGGTTTTGAAAACTAACACGTAAAACGTTCAGGGATGTTGGGGGATCTTGCGGGGATGTTCGCAAGGTCCCCGGGATGTCCATGCATGTGTGGTCTCTGGGTATTATGTCTTGTATTATCTCCATTGAACAGATGATCTCAGCATTTATTATATAATTAACAGCTGCAATAAAACTTTAGCTTTTTAATTGGTATACTAAAATCATACCATATGCACCACAAAAAATATTTTATAATGTATCTCCCGCATTATTTAGCTTAAAAATCTGCACTATTTCATCTTCTATTCTATACTGAAATTTTCAAAAAAAAAACTCGGTACTATTTAATATTAAGAAAAAACAAAGAAAATGCAATTTTACCATTGACAAAACACAATTAAATATCACAAAACAAATAATGGTATTTAGCCTTCTTGCCTTAACAACAATTAATTTATAAAAAAACAAAACAAAATTACTGAAATAATTTGGAGAACAATGTAATGCTGCCACAAAATAACAACACTCGATACCAGCGCGATGTAGAAATTACGCTGAAAAATTAGAATTCACACATACATTCGCTTATCATTTTACGCATAATAACATATTTACTCCCTGCGAACTATCTTGTTTTTCAAGCCTGTTCCATTTATATAAATGTGTACCCTCAGCATAAAGAGATATTAAGTTTAAACATTATATATTATCCATACATAGTACACATACTATTTGATACATTATATAATATATACGTATTTTGTATTTTGATATGTTTCATACTGTTCAATAAAGAAAACAATGTGTCGTTTTCCCCGCATTTGACTTCAAATACCAACACCTGTATATTGATCGCATGACATCTTTCATATAATTATTGCTCAGTATTTCCCACAACTTTTGTTGTTGTGTGCTGACAAAAAACTGCAATAATTCAACCAGACTCGAACTTTATATGCTCCAATTTAATTAGCATACTTTTATATATAGAAATACATAAGAAGTACTCCGTGTGTGCATGCCACAAATAAAATATCACAATCACTTTAGATTTAAATATGTAGCACAGTATGTATAGTAATGTACCTTTCATACATAAAACTCTTTGTTGGTTTATTATTGATATTATTGCACAGAATTTCAATTCGTACAGCAAATACACTGCAAAATTAATTTAATGCACCTTGTTTGTAGATTTCACGGACAAAAATAAATTCAAAAGAAAAATCACTTACAGTTACTGACATCTGATAAATTTGCTAGTTTTAAGCATTACATTGTATTTTAATTATTATTACTTATGAATGTTCTCTAGCATATCTTAATTCCGTAAACAGACACAGTATAAAATAAACAATAATTTCTTACACAAAAACTTTTACTTGTGAAATAAAAAAAAAAAAAAAAGCATTCTCCGTGCACCAAAAATAACTTAAACAGAAAGTACCCATTAAAAAAAACTCCATATTCCTATCCAGGAATTATATAGGCTACAACATTCAACATTTTCAATTTATTAACTCCAGAAATGATTATGTGCCGTTGAAACTCTTAATAATTTATAAATTCAAATAAAAGAAAACAATTTACAATTGATAGAACTCTACTTCTTACTGCAAAACAAACAATATTGTTATTTTTATTTCTTAACATATTTACCTTACTTATAAAAAACAATTTATAGAACAAAAAAAAAACTTTAATTTATGTACTTTTTCTTTTTTACTGCGTTATCTTTTATTTAATTTGCATGTTTTTTTTTTTTAAAAATATTCACCCTCAGAATAAATTTATTTATTTAATGTTTCTAGCCAGTACTGAACAAAAAAGAATGATTCACAGATATTAGCTCTTAAAAATTGATCTGGTAAAAATTTAAAAAATTTACGAAATTGCATTTTTACTGTTACGCTCCAAGTAGCGCAAATTGTAATAAGAAGCTTATGCTTGCATTTTATTCCATGCTACTCGCTCCTCATGTTGCTGCTCTGGCTTCCACGTGTAGCTTACACCACATACCTCGAAGTCACCGACTAAAGTTCAAAGAAAATCATGAACAGGAAACTACCTTGCATTTTACAACGGATGTCCTGCATTTCTTAGAAGCGAATTTTACTACATTGATAAGAAATATTAAATACTGAATAGATTAATAAAATGAAATACAATGATTATCAAATTCAATAATATCTACGCGGATTAGCAATTCATGCTATTTGAATATAGATGAACTTTTATGCTGTGCAACAAAATACTTGATTGACCATTTGCTTCATTATTAATTAACCTTAACGATTTTTTATATATTCACTGTACTCTCCTTTCCAACAAAGTTTTCACTACTTTAGTATGATAATTTGATATACAATAAAAGGTTATTTACTTATGTAACATACACTTCACTTTTGCGAGTCTTTATTAATTTTAGAAGCATTTCACATATTTAAGCAGCTTTACTATATATATACATAAGACAAACAGTTACCATTTAATTTTTTGTTTTAACTTGACCTTAAAATTTTACTCGGGAGACTTTAAACCACACTAATTTAATCATATTATTATTTGCACCTCTGCTTCCTTTACGCTGAATTAAAATAATATAGTAAATAATTACTACTTTTAGTTTTAAATAGTACAAAATTAATGTTACATATTACATATTGCTGCAAAAGTTCAAAACTTATGTATATATGGAAAAAATATTTAAATTAAAAACGAGATTTCATTTTTTCCGAATTGCAATTACATTGCTGAATACGACATTAAATTAACCAAACGGTGCTTTATATAATTTTTAATTACAAATTGTTTGTTAAATTATCACTTAAAAACTGAATGATTGATTTATGAATAATAGAAATTTGCAGTAGTTATATAAATATACTTTAAAAATTACAAATACTGATTACAACTTGAAACAAAAATGACATAATTTATTAACTGTTAATTAGGTAAAATTTACTTTTTCAAAATACCGTAAATGAACCAAATACAATAATAACAACCCAGTCCGTAATACGTTAACTTAAAACCCTGATATCCATCACTAGCACTGTTGACAGTACTCAAATTTGTTCAGCTCCAAATAATTAGTTTACCTCACGTCTTGTACAAGTTGGGGGGGGGGGGGTAGATCTGCAAATAAATCTTGCTATCCACTACAGATTATTTTCATAAAACACCCTTTGGAATATTACTGAAAAATACACAGAGCAGATGAACGCGCACTGTAAAAAAAAAACTTTTCAAAATATCTTGTATGATTATTTTTTCCGTATTACATCAAAAATATTAATAATAAGACAATGAATATTGAAGCATTCATTTGTATACAAAACATAAAATATATATAGCATCAAAAATTAATTCTCGAAATTTCCACATGTTCCAGTTTTTATCCATATAACCTGCTGTATAATTTTCCTTTAAAACTCAGATAATGCATAAAATAATAGGTACACTCCCTGCTACACCAAATGTTAAAAATTGTGTATGCAAGACTATAAAATTTCTTAAGTAATATTTTATCAATTTTACGCTGCTTTTTTGGCTGTCAGACCCGTATGGTGCAAAACGCTGGTTGTTGTTTTTAACTACCCTGATGTCTTTTTAACACATACTGATAGATACGATTTATAGCATTAAAATAAAAAATAACTATATTTTTATAGTTTTAACATTGTTCTTCAACGCACCAATCTCATATAAATCATTTTACCTCTTAGTATGTAGTTTATTTTACACTCTCTTGTTAACAGCATTTAAGATTGAGCATATAACTTGAGCTATTTGTATACAGTTTATATTAATAAACTATAAATATATAAATTATAAATTAACCTGGAGATCTGAGAACATGTACACATGAAATATCACGTTATTTTATTCTATTATTTTGAACTAGGTTGTATCACATTTCCTAGAAATTACCATTTTATGTATTTAGAGAGAAGCTTTTTGGTTATCTTACTTTTTTACTCACACACTGTTGTTTATTATTTTATATTTGCGCAAGTTATTACTGAATCAATTTTCATTTTTTAACCACAAAAGTGCGTACTAGAGGAACATTTCAAGTTTGCAATGCAACTCACTTACTGACAGTTTGCTACTTCATCACGTTACGATTACATTTTTACTGTAGCCCCTTAGAACACTAAAATTATTAAATATACTTCTTACAGTATCATACGCATAAACAATGCTACTCTGTGTTTTTCATTATTCATAGCCATAATTATACGACATATGCACGCTCTTTACCACACATTGGTATCTAATTTCATTTTTGCAGTATTTTATCACGTGTTATATTTTAGTTTTTTAATTACTGGCCAGCATACACGTGTCCATGGACAAAATTATTAGCTTTCATACTGCTTTTTACTGCATTGCGTGCACTTTTTCATTAGGTGACCTCTACCAATAAGAACCCATATCCCCTGGAGGATTAGACAACGACCATGTAGTATCTGCGTAATATGTTGGTTAGCGCCCCATGTAGGGACTGGCGAATCCCAAGGCATCAACAAATTGAAAATGCTGCACATTTGGCTAGAGATAGTCTGCCGCCACAGAAAATCTTCAAATGCTTTTACCACACCGTCCATTGTTTTACAGGTATCTACATTGAATAGCTGTCCCACGCATGCCGCAATTACTCTTTAATTTACATGGAGCATAACATCGATCGCCACACATAGGCGAAAAAATATGCGAAACTCATCATCATATCATTCACTCGATATGGAAAAAACCCGCACTGGCTTACCTCACGCCCTACCTGACGTGGTATGTTGCGGTCATGTTTCATAAATGCATACAATTACATTGCTCCGGCATGCTGCTTTCATTATGCATATCTCTCTGTGCTTATAAATTCATCATTTTTAATTTTGCTGATTTGCACTCTCAAACTGCGCCTTTATTTAATTGAAAAAATTTAACATGTTCCTCAAAAATATTACGCTTGCTTTATAAAATTGCGCAAATTATGATGGCTCTGGCTTGCAATTATTTCTTTTCAAAATTATTTACCAATTCAACTGTGTTTACCACTTCTTTTATGAAAATAAATTTGATGCATGAAAGAAATATTACTTTTACCAATAACTTATCAACAACTGAACATAACCAAAACTAAACAAAACGCAATTTACTGAACCTTGGTTTTAATATTAATGAAACTTTCTTAAAAGAAAAAACTTTCCTTTAATCTCCTTGCGTTTATACAAGCTTATTTTGCCAACAAAAACGTTACCTAATATCCATTAATTATAATTGAAATATTAACTGCATAAATGCACAAAATGATATTAAACTTAGCCCGTCTAGATATCCATACAGTAACCTTTGCAGGATATACCTACAGCTAGCGGCACATGAACTCCTTCCATATATAAAGACTTCATAAAATGTTAAGCTTCGACATTAAACAGCAAAAACTTTAAAGTATTTAAAATAATTTTACTCGAATATTTGAAGATGTGCTAGTCATGCAACACTAAAAATTAGAATCACGTCAAATTAACGAAAACCAATAATCTATTTATTATGAACCAGGTTTACAAAACATTTTTCCAGTGCCACATATTAATTAGCAATTAACTATTTTGTTGCCGCAATGCACTTTTATCCCCTTAAAACCAGATTGAGAAAAAAAACAACAGAATATTATAGCGACTTAATTATGATTTTTCAACTTAATCACAAATATTATATGTTCTTTTATATACCATTTTTAAAGCAATATTATAATTAATTCCAGTAAACATGCAAATTTTACCTATAGTTCTGTTATACTATTTCTCTCATTAAAATCAACCGACAACGTTATTTTTATAATATATTATGTCACAACCGATAACCATCTTCATGTTTATCAAATTTTACAGCTCATTTATGCGCTTCCGCGCCCTGTATGTGTGACATAAAAAACCTCTCTCCAGATCTCACAACCAGTTAATTTTTTTTTTTTTTAGGGAAAACGGCAAAACGCACACTCATGAAATTCGTTCAAATAATCACATTATTACCCCTTTTTAAAATTATTTATAAAATATTATATGCTTTTGTCAGCCCCACTAATGTACATTTTTTACACTTTCAATAACAATGTTTTCAATCATCACAAGTTAGAAAAAAAAATTAGGGCAGCAACAAATTTTTCAAATACCACAATCGGTATTATAAAAACAAACACAACGTTATCTATTATTTGAACGGACGCCGCCGTACGTGCTGTACTTTACAATTTCATTTCAATAAAACAAAACAAAAATTGTGTCAAACCTACCTCTTTTCTGTTTCTCTGACGTGGCTCAGCGATTATCATGCATCGCGGCTGTTTATTGCAGTAACCTGATGCTCGGCACGGCCTCAAAATGGTTGGTCCTCCCTGTACTGCACGGCTTCTGAGGTCGTAGCACCTCTTCCACGATGTGGTCTGCAAGCCCTTTCGATGGGGGATGTCTTCTGCGACGTACTCTTGCTGCGCGAACCACGAAGACGCTGCCGGTCTCTTTTTATTCGCCGTGCTGTCGTGCTCACAGTTAAAACAATATGTTTGCCGTGGAGATTTATTAATACTCGCCGTCTTCTCAATCCTTGTCCTGATTGACACTTTACACTTTCACGTCAAAGTCTTGCCACTGAAGAACTCTAATTTTGCCCAGTAGATTAGTAGCAAATCATGTTAAAATAAAATGATTATTTTTAAGCCCATATTTCAGAACAATTTAAAGTAGCTTTGAAGTTCGGATGCCATTTAATGAAAATCATGGTATTCCACTTCTGACACCAGATGTAACAGCTCTTTCTAGCTGAAACCTTGGGCTACTTGACCGGGTCTTGTTCAAATTAAACATTGTATTTAACTAACATTAAAGTTTATTAAAATCCTACTATACACGTACCCGCGCCTGCCTTGCGGCAGACGCACGAGACGCTCGCGCGCTCGTGGCTGGCGTAGGAATGATCACTTGTAACTTTACTCTGCACTGCCTTGCTGGCTGACTGCAGAGTCTGCAAATTACTAAGCAAAGTCAACGAATGACCTTTGCTGCTTGAGGGGTACAAATAGTACAAAATACTGATGAAGTGATCATGCATAACATGCAACTAAATTTGTAATGTTTTGGCGCTCCGCAACCGCATTCATGAAGCTTCGGGAATTGTCGTTTAAATCCCGATGTTTCCAGCTGTTTTAGACGAAGGTGAGAACGCTATAACTAGCCTTCCGTGTATAGAAAGAGCGTTGCCACAATTCTTCTGCTGTACAACTGCAGGTATACGATCAGGGCCAAAATACACATCCTCCCTAATACGAAGAAGTTTGTCCAAAACCAAAATCACCGTAATAGGGACAGAAGCTAACATGGTCCTAATACCGTGATCCGCAGGTGGACAATGATAGTGAGCATTAAGATAACCAGGTGAAAAGTTCAGTTTAGTCATTAAAACGTTGGCGTATATAATAATGGAAATGCATCTACTTGACATTAATAACGGTCAATATATGATTATTATTAATCATATATATTTTTTTTTATGCACCATTTTCTTCACATGGTTGTTGTTTAGTTAAAATTTTACCTGGCCCTATCTCTACGGTCTGGTTGAACCTGGTAAGGTGCCTGGTAACAAACTTGGCCATCTGCTGGTACAATTTAACATTATATCCGTACCAGCCTGGCTGGTAAGAAATGGTCACTCTGCATAGCCTGGCTGGTAAGATTTTACCTGGTGTGCTGGTATGGGATACCAGGTCTTACCTGGCAAGCTTAGATCAAAATTTCCCTCCCCCTCCTCCTGCCTTAAAATATGCTGTTTGCTAGTTTTTTTTAGTATCAAAAATCATTTTTTAATTTTCTATATACGAAAAAGTACAGAAAAAATAAATTTAAAATTTTTATTTGGTACTTAAATGATACACTCAAAACTTGTTTTGACTTATGCAGTGCTGACATCTGAGAGGTGGGGACGGGGTGGGGATATGCGGGTAAAATGGCGGCCACAGAAATCATATTTAGAAATAAATTTAAGGAATGGAAGGAAACTTTTTAAAGGGACTCTTCTTGCATCTCTTCCATCCATAATACTGTAGTCTGGGATCTTTCAGTGGCTCACAGTATGCCAATTCCTGCAGGGCACAGTACATTAAACATTAAAACTTTGATTCAAAATGTTGTGGCATAATCTTGATTCTGATCATTCAATTCGATCTTTGAAATAAATAAAAAAAACATGAAGGTATGCTTTTATTAAATATTTGATTTTAATTTGAATGATGAGAAACATAAAATATTCAAAATAAAAAAAATGTACTTACCATGCAAGGAAAATAATGAAGAGCAAGAAGAACAAACTGCTGGCATTGTGTCTGCAATGATCTGCAGTTGACTTATGTTTTTTCCTTGATTATGGGTTTCTGTGAGCACAAAAGTAAATCATTAATGCCTACACCTAAGCAGTATGATTTATTTATTACTGTTAAGATGTTTTTTTACCTCCAAAGTCACTTTATAACACAATTTTAACAGTAAAACAGGTCATTTTCACGGTTGTTGACATCTTCAATCACTTCCATATGTTTTGCTATGATGCTTCACTTTTTCACCACCAGGTGTCAGTGACTAATAAAAACGACTGAAAATTTGTATTAATTTTTAAATAAATTATTAATTAAAATAAATCAATTCATTCCATAATTAATGTGCAAAAAATTTTTTTTTTTTTGTTTTTTTTTTTTTTTTAGTATTTTGGTAAATTCTCATCAACAGTCGATCCACACAGTATAAAAATTAAATTGTATAATTAATCTATATTTACATAGTGTATATCAATAAGTTATTTAAATAATTGATGTATAAATTATAAATATAATATAAAATATTATTATAATTATTATAATTAATATGTTAAATTAATAATATTTAAAAAATAATAACAAATTAGTATATAGTTACAAGATCTTCTGGTAAATCATACCAGGCAATACCAGACAGTGGCTGGTATTGCCTGGTATGCCCTGGTTCGGCTTATCAGCATTTCATGATGGCTGGTAAGAACAGGTACGGCTTACCAGCACTGCTGGTTTAGTGCTTGTAAGAGTCTACCAGCCACCTTACCAGGTTCAACCAGACCGTAGAGATAGGGGGGTTATGAGATTTAGTACATATGCTGAATTTTACTTTTAATGAAAAAAATAAGTTTATTAAAATTCAAACTGGTGTCTAGCTTTTGCAAGACACAATGCCAATCGAAAACGTTGTGAATAATATTGAGGTTGGGTCCACGTGTAAATTCAGGGTGGGAAGGGGGGGGGGGGCTGTGGCCCCCCACTTACTGAAATTTTGGATTTAACATATGGGCAATGTAGGCACTTCCCCCATTCCAATTTTTTTTAACATTGGCTTTATGGAGGCAGCCTCTCCGAATTTTTTTTCTGGATCTGCGCCTGCTGGTTGCGTCATTTCCCTAAAACTGTTTTTGGCGTGTTACAGGAGCTTGGACTCACAGCAGCTAAATCAAAACTGTTGTGAACATTATTGTATTCAAGTTGGTTCATTTCTCTGATATTGTTGCTGGCTTGTTACAGGAGCTGGGCTCACAGCAGCTGCATACACTGATCGTCACAGAGGATGTGGACGCTGGCATGACGTCATCAGGCGCTACCGACCCCGGACCACGGTCATGTGCAGGTGAGCGAAGTATAATTATTATATATTATGTTTATTTACATTCTAGAGTTTTATTTGCACCAACTCGGTTGATATATGTTGATAATATGAAAGTAAAAAAATTGTACATATATTATGCTACATATATAATTATGTTGAGCACAGACATGAAACAATTGTACCAAAACCGCGACGTCGCATCCAAGTCAATCATTTAAAGTAAAGTGCGCGCTAGAAAAAAAAGTTGAGTTAGTATTTTCTAAAAATAGTTCAAGTAGTCCTCCATATCAAACCAAAATTCAAAAAATTCTATCTCAAATAGGTTTGCCAGAAAAAAATTACAAAGTCAGAGTGAACGCGTCGCTTAACATGGGGCCTTACCTGACAAAAACCCTCGAATATCTCGAAAAAATACACCGTTAGGTGGTATGAAAAAAATATAGTGATGTTCTATGACCCAAGCTTTAACCAAAAACCGATTAAAAAAAAATTCTCTCGAATCCATTTTTCCGTAAAAAAATAATAAAAAATCTTATGGGAATTAACATGGTAGATTTTCTTGACTTTTTTACGGAAAAATGGATTCGAGAGAAATTTTTTTAATCGGTTTTTGGTTAAAGCTTGGGTAATAGAACATCACTATATTTTTTTCATACCACCTAACGGTGTATTTTTTCGAGATATTCGAGGGTTTTTGTCAGGTAAGGCCCCATGTTAAGCGGCGCGTTCACTCTGACTTTGGAATTTTTTTCTGGCAAACCTATTTGAGATAGAATTTTTTAAATTTTGGTTTGATATGGAGGACTACTTGAACTATTTTTAGAAAATACTAACTCAACTTTTTTTTCTAGCGCGCACTGTACTTTAAATCTATTGTGTACATAGTGCTGCCATTTCAAGAGAACAAACTGCACTTAAATTAATCTTTGAAAAGGGTTGCCGTAATGACGGGGATACGAAATGCTTTTATATAGAGTAATTTGCTGTTTTTGTTTACGGGGAAAAATATCACAGCAGGTATACGGACGGTTTGGAGGATAGAAAAGAGAAAGTGGAGGTCCAGCTACTATGGCATTAGATATATAGGAGAAATGAAAAAAAAAAAAAAAACTGAAAAAAATTGTTTAGATTGTTATAATTTGTTATTTTTATAATGATGGGATGTTTTTATACTATCTATCGTTTATTGGCTTTTTTTTAGATATTTTTAAACCTGATTTGTTTTGTTTAATAAAGTGAAAAAAAAAAAAAGACATCAAATTTGTTTATATTATATTGTTATAGTCTGTGAATTTTTGTCTTTTATAGAGCAGCCTAACTTACAGGGGCATGACGTCAGCGCAATCAGCTCTATAATATATAGCAACAGCGCCAGGTACTTTGTTTTAGACTTTAGACTGTCGATGACTTTTATGGTGACAGAGGAATCAAACGCAACGAACAACTCTATTTCCCTCGCAACATTTCTCCGCTCGTTCAACTTCCCAAGCGCCTGGTGGCAGACTTCACTCATTGCATATTTTTTTTGCTCTGTTCATAAAATGGCATCATGTATACAGAATTCGTTCTTCTCTCGGCTTTAGTGTTTATAACAACCATCTAAAATATATCTTTAATATTTCTTTAGATTTCCAATCCAATTCAGATAGTTTTATAAACTTTAAAGAGGGGGGGAGGGTCTCTACACTACAACGAGCTTTGATGTTTGAAAATGGGAGTATGAATTAAGGCATCAAAATGATTTGGACCCGCCCTCCCTCTGTTCTGTTGACGATGACAAAATCTCTACATAATTTAATTGACTTAAATTTGCCAACATTTTCCTACATCAACTTGCTTGAGGCCGCACTATTTATAATGACTCAAGCTGCTTAGCTTTTACAATGTTCATCTTTATAATGTGAAACCGCAACGATGTATGAAAATTAGCTTATTGTTTTGATATTAAGTTGACTTATGATATTGTAAACTCACTTGTTTTTATAGGACAAATTAAGTGCATGCAACCACAATGTATACAGTATATGTTAAAGAACGACTTAATAGCTTATTGATACTGAGTGAGAATATATGCTGGAGACTCTTGTATGTTGGCAAGTTTCGATGAAGCTGTCGTATCAACTCACTATCAAAACAATCATTATAACTACGGTTCAGATTTATTGCTGTTGAAAATTTTCGGATATTTTATTATCCGGATATCCGGATTTTGAAGAAATGGGTATCCGGATTTTCGGATATTCGGATATCCGATTATCCGTTCGAAATTTTGAATTTCAGCTTTTGCTTTCGGATAATTTGGATATGAAATTAAGCATGACTGTAATTAGTATAATACTGTAATTCAAATATTTAATTTTAAATTGTTATGTGTATTTGCAATTGCATTACATTTACAAATTTTCCACAGATAAATTTTTGTTAAATTAATTTGAATGTTTTTAATGTAGAGGTAATAAGTTAATAACTCTAATAATTAAGCAATTAATATAAATAATTATAAATATATACTTTAAATTATAAATAGTACATAGTACAAATACTACAAACAGTATAATACAAAATACATATAAAGAATACTATATTCACATCCTGCCGATAAACTGTTTGCAAGGCTAAAAATACATTCTGAGTCATTCTGACTTCTGAAAATATTCTGAATATTATTCTGATTGGTTGACTGATATTATTCAGAATGTTATAAAAATAGGGTGCTCCACTGCAGCTAACAACGCAAAAAATATTGAAAACAGTTAAAACACGCAGGCGCGGATCCAGAGGGGTGGCTTTGCCCCCGAAATTTTAGATTTAACATGGGCAATATAAGCATTTCCCCCACTCCAATTTTTTTTAACATTGGCCTTATGAAGGCAGTCTCCCCCCCCCCCCCCCCCTCCAAATATTTTTTTTCTTGATCCGCGCCTGAAAACACGCGCGTCTGCATATAAAAAAATATCATGCAGTTATAATAAGACAATTTCTTTTATTGTAGTAGAAAAACTGGAAAACATTCAAAGTTTCTGAAATTTAGGCTCGGTTATTAGTTATTAATTAATGACTTAATGTACTGTACTTTATGTTTTATGCTATTATGTTTATTTGTTTATAATTATAACCTGTAGTCTTTATACTTATACTTATACATTTTATATTTATAGTTTATAATTCGTAATATATTATGTAATATTATATATATAACATGTTATATAATTATAATTATATTATATATAATTTATTTATTTCTTTTGTGGCTGTACATAATACAACATAGAGACAAAAAAACTGTGTATAATATATACAATTCAAAATCAGTTTCGGATATCCGAGAATTCGAAATCAGTTTCGGATATCCGGATATCCGAAAATTCGAAATTAGTTTCGGATATCCGAAAATTCGAAATCAGTTTCGGATATCTGAAAATTCGAAATCCGTTTAGGATATCCGGATATCCGAAATCAGTTTCGGATATCCGGATATCTGAAAATCTGAATATAGTTTCGGATATCCGGATATCCGAAAAATGTGAAATGGGGAATATTTTTGGGATATCCGCGAATCCGAAACCTGTTCCGGATATCCGATTATCCGCAAATCCGAAATTTCGGATTTCGGATATTTTCGAATCCGGATTTCGGATTTTGAAATATCCGGATATCAACAGCACTAGTTCAGATTGACAAGCATATTTTTGTTACGGTATTTATAATTTTATGCATGCTCGTCGATTCAAAGCATATTAATTATAAAGTAGGTTAATACAATGGAAATACAACTGAGCTCTTGGCGTACCTCCTGCCTGTAATATTTGTCACCTCGTAGTTGCGCACTCTTTTTTTTTTTATGTTGACAATTATTTTATTATGATTGCTTTTATATATACCTGTGTGAATTAAAATATTTTTGTTGCATTTTTTATGGATCCTTTTCAGGTGATTTCAGATTTCATTTGTTTAACAAAAAATCGAAGGAACATACATACTAAATAAAATAAAATACATAATTATAAAAAAAAAATAATAGAATGGAAAAAATGAATATTTTTTTTTTGTTCTTTTAAACATTAAATTTTTGAAACTTAATTTAAGTCGAGCTTTTTTATTGGACTTACATTGCTAATTAGAGAAAGAAATGTTCAATATTTTGGAATCACCTAATTGATTGATGAATGACGGCAAAATTGTAATACATTCGGTTACGCACTAAATTTATAACGTACACGCATTAATTTAATTAGCACTTCGAGTTTTATGCTGTCGGACTTTTCTAAAAACTGTCGCGTGGTAACTTTTGACACAACTACGGCACACATCATACAAGCTTCGTCTGTTTCTGATTTTAGTTGCAATTTAACGTGAAACGTTGCCTGCTTAGAAAAAATAAGGAACTGCGTGAGGACAATAATGGCGTCATAAAGTTACTGCGAACCTATATAGTGGTAACTACTGGAACTGCGTGCGTCTGCTGAGGATTAATTGCTTTATATGAATAACATTTTAACATCATGTAAATGCTCTGTCAGCAGCCACAGCATAATTTTACAAAAATTACAACATCATAATTAGTTGTTAAATACTTTCGGACAAATACAAATACAAATATTTTAGCTTCGTAGGTGAATTCTTTCCTAAAAATTTGACAATTCTTGTGATTCTTCCCATGCTATAGGTATTGCCGTATCCCCTCGATGCAATGAGAAAAATTTTCAGTCGTCAGTGCCATCTCTTGGTCCTTTATGTCCTCTTTTGCGAAGGTATATATACAGTCAAATTTATTTGATATTTCCTTCGGAAGTAGCCGGAATTAAGTGTAAATGTTATGGCTCCTATATGTTTATAATTCAGTTTTGAAACGTTATAGAGTGGTTTGTCGTAGAAGTATTGACCTTGGTGTAAAATTGTAAAGCTAAAATATGAATATATATGGAGGTCAGAAACCTTACACTTCCAGCTACTTCCGGAGGGAATTTTGCATACATTTTACTGTACTGAAGTGTTGTTACTGTACGTAAGCCAATTGCTCACTCCGCCGTCTTCCAGTTGATGCTGTGACCCCCACATGACTCAGTTTTCTGCTTGCTTGTACCCCCTTTTACGTCACGTGCTAAGACTAACATCACGCTAGGCAGCATCCAGCTGATCCAAGCTCTGTTTAATTACTACACTTCATGTCATGCGTACTGCCATGCCTCTCTCTTTCGCTTTGACTTATGGACCAAATATATTTGATCGAATCTTGTCCTGCGATACTTCACTTCTTGTCACAAAATACCTTCTTTTAGTACTATAAAATCATGGAAAAAAAATTATATTCCCTTTACTCACTAGCAAGAGAAAAAACAATTAAACAACGTTCATGTTTTCGCAAAAACTGAACTAGTAGCTTCGCTGTCTAATTTGGCCCAGTTGCACCAACACTGTTTTGATCTCCGTTTAACTGATCCGAGTTCAACAATACTTGATCTCGGTTCAAAAGCGCTGATCCAGATCAACTTTTGATCGGGTTGCACCAAAAATAACAAGTTCAGTTCAGTTGAACTCAGATCAAAGTTGTAAACAAACTTTGATCCTCGAATTTTATTACGCCGGTGGCCATGTTGAATTTTGAGTGGCTCCATATTTAATGCAAATTTATTCATATGTGACTGAAGTTAAAGAAATTCGGGCTTTTTTCCAATAAATTTTCATTACTGTATGAAGAATATTTCATATATTTACCGCTTAAACACACAATCGATCGAAAAATCGAAATTTCGGGTGGCATGCGATGGCCCGAAATTGCGTAGCGTCGAAAATCATATCGCCCAAAAATATCGATTGCTGCAAGTAGCGGGATATTTTCCCTTTTAGACGTAGTTGCACTGCTCAACACTAGATGACAATTGCGTTCACTGGTTGATTTTTTTTTTATATTTAAGCTAAATTATTTTAAGAGTAAGAGCCGATTCAGCCGATGATAGCCGATCAGTGTTATGAGAACTTTCAGACAGGTTGGTCTTATAGTACCGTTCGACTTATGTGCTCTCTTGCTATATTTTGTTTGTGTAGTGGATTTTGTGATTAGTAGTACCGCGCGCGCGTGCATGCACGCAGTTTTTGATTCTTTAATTTAAGTGCGTAAATTAATGTACGTGTTTCTGCATGCATGGCAATTAATAATTAAATTAATTTGCGTATAATTATATTGCACGTGAATTCGTGATAGAAGGAAAATATTTTCTTTAAATTTTCATATAACATATATTAGTTCATATATATTATATATTATTTATATTATAGCTATAATATATAGATCTTGGTGCATGCAGCATATAATAAATTTAAATTAATATGATGTAAAGATTTTGTATATTATATGTATATATAGTATAATAATTTAATATATTGAAATGAAATGAAACTTAAATTTATTTGCATGATATATATATTACAGCTTTCGCTATACAATTAAGAATATATATAATACAATTCGATAATATATTTTTGTATTAATATATATATTATATATATATATATATATATATATATATATATATATATATACATTCAAATAATATAAAATTACATATTTTTCAATTGCTCCAATGCTCGATCGATCCAATTTAAAAATTCTTTAATTTTTTATTGGTAATAATTTTTTTTAAATTATAAATTGTATAATAGACAACTTACATGAATTTATTTATTACAAAAAGAGGGTATCAAATTATATACCATTTTGAATTTTTTTAATTTTTTTTTTCATTCGCGGAACTAATTTTAAATAATGCATGCTCTGTATATTAAATTTATATGATCGGATTTTATCTTTATCTTTATAATATTACATACAATACAAGTTATGTAAAATTTTACTTTTCAGTAGCGACAGATTAATAGGCATATTATACGGTATAATATTATATGCATTATATATATAATATTATATTATAGTTCATTGCATGATGGTTCCTTTGTTGCCCATTTTGATCATGTATGCCCCCATTTTTATATTATAGTATATATATTATATATATATATATAATATATTTATCATAATATAAATATGTACTGCATCATTGAGTGGGCAGTTAGGATCAAAAAGTTTCATTGCAAAAGTGTATAGAGGGTAAAAATCATGCTATACTCTGTGATTTTTTTTTTCACATTTTTCTGAGACCTAGCTGCAGGAACCAATTTAAATAAGTAATTAATAATTGAAAGCACTGGTCACGGCTAGTAATAAAAAGGATATAACGGCCTAATACCTAATAGACGTCTCCAGAATTATAAAAGTGTGGCAAATCATTCAATAATAATAGAGTATTGTCCTCAGTTTTTATAATTTATAATTAGTGGGAAAAAAGTGTAAAAGAGTGCAACAAATAACATATTTAAAAAAAATATCATGCCGTGTACCACCAGCAATGTATTTAGTTCACGGACGAAACACCCCCGGACAAAATAACCCCTTTTTTGAATCGGAACTGAAAGCCAATTGTGGAAGGGGGGCTTTTATAATTAAATTAAAAATAGCACAAATAGTTATATTATATATAGTTACTGCACTTATATTAAGGTAGGGGTTATTTCGTATCGGGGTATTTCTTCCGGGGATATTTTTTTTAATTGTCCAGACGGGGGTATTTCATCCTCTTATCATGTATTTAACACCCTAAAAAAAAATGCCGAAAAAAAAACAACAATTTATATATATATTTATGTATGAAAAATTATTAATATTATACGGATTTAATTAATTTATTTATGCATTATGCTTACTGTATGTATTATAAAATCCACGGACGATTTGACTCCTCCCCTTCACTTGCAACAAATGCAACAACACAATCTTTATAATTAATTGCTTGGATTTATTAGTCTCGGTTTTTAATTCACTCCCTGAATTCACCAAAAAAAGGCACCAAAGAGACCATTATTTCTAGGTAATATGACGCTGTTTAATGTTCTTTAATTTAATTGTTACGATTTTGTGAGTTCTCTGACGAAGGAGTATTTTAAATTGAAATATCTGCATGGTACTATTTTTTTGTTTTTTGGGTGACTGGACACTTTTGTGAATGGGATATCCTTTCATATATTATGTCATGCATCCTTTGGGTTTTTTGTACTTTTTACTTATTCTCAATAAACAACTGTCATTATTATTATTTAAAATATAAGATAAAAATAAAATCTCCCATGGAATCTTTAAAAAAAAATATATAATAATAATAATAAATTAAAGAAAATATTAAAATCCTTAATTCAAAAAGAACATGTCGTTTAACATGGGTTTACCTAAAAAAAACTTCGAGTTGCTCAAAAGTAGATCGCAATATTCTATGACCGAAGCTTTTAAACCAAAAAACTTTTGAAATAAATATATTATGAAACTAATTTCTAGTGAGAGTAATTATTGCTTTTTTAACAGGAAACTGGCTTCGTAAAAATATTTAAACGATTTTTGGATAAAGCTTGGGTCATATAGAAAGTCGCTGTATTTAATTGTTTCGTAAGACCGTTCCATGAACTTCCTTCCAGTGAATTGAAGGTTTTTGTAAGTTAAGGCTCCATCTTCGACAGGGTGTCCAGTTTTTTTTTTTTTTTTTCCTGAAGAAACTATGAACTATGAAGGGTTTTAAATTTCAGTTCCATAATGGACAATTTCCATGACATTTTTTATTGCAGATATAGATAGAGGGTGCAAAGTTATGCTACTCTGAATTTTTCAGATTTTTTAGAGACTGGGAACTATTTTTAAAAAATTATTGAAATCGTTTTTATGACGTCGCGAGGAGTTTGTCCTTAAGGCTTAACCTGAGAAATTTGGACGAAAAATTCGCTACAACAGATTTTCTTCAAATTAATTTGGTGGACTCACAACAATCGTCAAATTAGCTCTGATTTTTTTCGGAATTTTTTAACTGTTGGTTTAATTATAATTAATTTATTTAAATGAGAATTTTGTATCCTTCCAATGTTAAATTTGTTAATTAGCATTGCGAAAAAACTATACAACAGATTCTTTTACTTTTTTTTTTTACTAAAACCTAATTTTTTAGACTATTTTTCTGCATTGTTTTCATATATTTTGAACCGTGGCGATGATCGTTTCCTGTATGTGATGAGAAATGTGGCAACGTTCTCAAGGACTGTTGTCACCACCCCCTCCTAAAAATTTATGCGCAATCCAATGCAAACAGTGTTGCCACTATAGCCACGCCTCTTGACCTTGACAGAGAAATTCTCAGGTTATACCTTAAGAAAAGGATAGGCGCTACACGCCCATGACGTCATAAAACTAACTTTCAATAATTTTTTAAAAATAATTCCCGCTCTCAAAAAAATCGGAAAAAATTCAGAGTATCATAATTTGGTACCCTCTATCCATTTCTGTGATAAAAAAATGTCATGCAAATTGTCCATTATGAAGGAGCATGCACTAGAACTACATGTCAATATACATCAGAATATCCCATAATTCATGTGTCACTTTCGATTTTTGATTACAAACTGAAATTTCATATTAGATACTTAAAAAATCAATTATTGTGTCACGAAATTTGTTAATATTTTTGAAATTAGCTCTGGTATTTTTTCAATCCTTAAATGGGGTCCAAAGTGGAAAGCTTGATTTGCCTTATGGGTTTTCAATCTTAAAGTAGACGGAAACGAAAATTCAGTCAGATTTAAACAAAAATTTATTTCACATGCTGAGTCCACTAGTGTAAATTAATATACCTAGAAAACAACCCTTAGCGAAATATTAACCCTTACCATGTGAACAAATCATTTTATCTTAATTTTGATAACGCCAATGAAAAAAACTAATTTTGTTACCCTAGAAGCAACCTATGATTTTTTTAAATCGGACATTCTCAAGGATTGAAAAAAGTTTCATAAAAAGGTATTGATATTTTTTCACCCCTATTTTTTCATCCTGAAGAAAGTCTGATGAAAAAATTTCAAGGGTTGCGTCTAGGATAAAAAAATTAGTGCTTTCAAAGGCTTTATCAAAATTAAGATAAAATGATTTGTTAACATAGTAAGGGTCAATATCTCGCTAAGGGTTGTTTTCTAGGTATTTTAATTTACACTAGTGGGCTCAGCATGTGAAATATATTTTTGTTTAGAGCTGACAGAATTTTCGTTTCCGAATATTGTCTCACCTTTCCACACTGGGAAAAAAAAGACTCTGCCTACTTATTTTATATATTTATATATAAAAATGACAAAAAATATTTCATTTATAATAAATTTATACCATATAATATACTATAAATATAACTATGTTTCAACTATGTTAATTTTTATTTATTTAAATAGTAACAAAAGCAGTGAATAAATGAATTAAAATAATAGTTTATCTCGCAGGTCAAATGCTTGAACCAACAACACTGCTAGATCAAGTTCAAGTGATATTTGAACTAAGTTCAAGGTTTGACCATGTGGTGCAACCGAAATCGACTTGAACCGAGATTAGCGTTCAGCTGAACTCGGATCAAAAGTTGAACTAGGATCAACGCTGATCCGCGTTGGTGCAACCGAAATCGCGGTTCAAGGGTCAAGTTGAACCAGGATCAGTGTTGGTGCAACCGGGCCGTATTACGTGTCTACCATACTTGCTTGGTGCGTCATGGAATATGTGTGTTCCATAATGTTTAGTTACCCAGCATATTCCTTTAAAATAGTTATAAAATAATAGTACAGAAATATCTTGTGTGCAAATCTTGTAACCCCTAAGTATTATGTTAGACTCCGGATATATTATGTATGTATTTATATATATATATATGTATATATATATATATATATATATATATATATATATATATATATATATATATATATATATATATATATATATATATATATAAAAAATATATATATATATATATATGGGATTTTCATTTCTCCATGTTAAAGTAGTCAACTTTAAAAATTCATAACTCAAAAACTAGATCGAATTTGTATACCTGATATTTTAGCTACTGATAGGGGGTGTAGAGGAGATCATTTTAATTTTTTTTCAGAATTTTTGTGTGAGGGACTTTTTTTAACATTGGTGGCGTTACCTTACCCTTAATTTCGGGCTTTGCTCAAATCGCTAGGGGCACACCTAGATGTGCGCATTGTTTCCTGCTTTGATGCCAGCAAATATACAGACTGTTCCACAATTCGTGTCCCAAATGTAACTCGTAAAATGGAATTGCAAAAGTGCTCGTAGAAACTTCAAATTTCGTACAGTGGTAGTCGAGTGTCCTTTGTTTTGTGTTCTGGCAGTGAAAATTTTTTCCCACCCTTATTTCACCCCTTCTGGGGGGTGCGTTCCCGTTCTTTATCAAAACCTTATGGCCTTACAATGTTAATGAACATGAAAAAGAAAAATTTTCGAATTTCAGTCTGAAAATTTCCAACTAGGGGATTTCGAGTATGAGAAAAACAGTGGTGAACTTATTTTTTTTCTGCCATTGACCCTTCACCCCTCACAGGGGTCAATGTTGACCACCAGAATGACTTTTTTTTTAATTCTCCGAATTTGTTCAAATTGATATGATTTTATGGGTTATCGACGATGACAAAACCCATGAAAACACTTGCGAGTTGATACAATTGACCCTTGACCCTCGCAGGGGTCAGTAGTGACCCCTAGAATGACCTTTTTTAAAATTCTCCGTTTTCAATGAAATTGATATGCCTCTATGGGTTGTCGAGGATGACAAAACCCATGAAAATACCTGCAAATTGATAAAATTGACCCTTGACCCTTGCAGGGGTCGGTAGTGACCCCTAGATTGACCTTTTTAAAATTCTCCGTTTTCAATGAAATTGAAATGCCTCCATGGGTTGTCGAGGATGACAAAACCCATGAAAATACCTGCAAATTGATAAAATTGACCCTTGACCCTTGCAGAGGTCAGTAGTGACCCCTAGAATGACCTTTTTAAAGTTCTCCGAATTTGTTGAAATTTATATGCCTCCATGGGTTTCGAGGTTGACAAAACCCATGAAAATACTTATGAATTTATCAAATTGACCCTTGACCCTTGCAGGGGTCAGTAGTGACCCCTAGAATGACCTTTTTAAAGTTCTCCGAATTTGTTGAAATTGATATGCCTCTATGGGTTTCGAGGTTGACAAAACCCATGAAAATACTTACGAATTCATAAAATTGAACCTTAACCCTTGCAGGGGTCAGTAGTGACCCCTAGAATGACCTTTTTAAAATTCTCCGAATTAGTTGAAATTGATATGCCTCTATGGGTTGTCGAGGTTGACAAAACTCATGAAAATATCTGCGAATTGATAAAATTAACCCTTGACCCTCGTAGGGGTCAGTGGTGACCCTTGGATTGTTTTTTTTTAAAATTCTCCGAATTTGTTGAAATTGATATGCCTCTATGGGTTGTCGAGGATGACAAAATAACCCATGAAAATACTTGCGAATTAATAAAATTGACCCTTGACCCCTTGTAAGGGTCATAGGTGTCCCCTAGTTAAAATTTTCCGAATTAGTTGAAATTGATATACCTCTATGGGTTATCGAGGATGAGAAAGCTAATGAAAACACTTGCGAGTAAATTAAAATAATTATTGACCTCGCAGGGGTCACTGCATGGTGAGCCTTGAAATTAATCCTTCCACATTCTCTCAATTTCATTGAATTTGATATGCATCTATCAGTTATTGAGAATGGAAAAACCCATGAAAACTTTTGCAAATTCATCATATTTATTGTTGACCTCGCAGGGGTCACTGGTGACCCTTGAAATTAATTTTTCCGAATCTTCTCAATTTCATCGAATTTTATATGCCTCTATGGGTTGTTGAGACTGATAAATTAATGAAGACATTTTCAAGTTGGTTTACTTAATTCATTAATGACCCCGCAAGGGTCATTGGTGGCCTCTAGATTTTGAATAAATTTTGAATTATTGTTTTATTAATATCATTATTAATAAAATGTAAGTGGGCCATTCACAATTGGAGAATACTGAGTCAGCCACTGTTACATGGGGTTCGATTAATTTTGTGCTAAATTTTCAGTGGCATATGACTTCAGTTGGAAAGTTGAAATTTGGCACACAGAGAGCCAAGGGTTGTATGTTTCAAGAACATTTTTGTTATTTTTTTTTTGTTTCTCTCTTAACTGTTTGACAGGTGGATTCACGATTTGCATTTCTTCCTTGTGGGATTTCCATGTTAAATTAAGTTGATCTAATAGATTTTCTTGCCGATCTCTACCAAACCACCAAAATTCGTATTTTAAGGTTTCAGAGTATGCGAGGTCAACAATAAATTTGATGAATTTGCAAAAGTTTTCATGGGTTTTTCCATTCTCAATAACCGATAGATGCATATCAAATTCAATGAAATTGAGAGAATGTGGAAGGATTAATTTCAAGGCTCACCATGCAGTGACCCCTGCGAGGTCAATAATTATTTTAATTTACTCGCAAGTGTTTTCATTAGCTTTCTCATCCTCGATAACCCATAGAGGTATATCAATTTCAACTAATTCGGAAAATTTTAACTAGGGGACACCACTGACCCTTACAAGGGGTCAAGGGTCAATTTTATTAATTCGCAAGTATTTTCATGGGTTATTTTGTCATCCTCGACAACCCATAGAGGCATATCAATTTCAACAAATTCGAAGAATTTTAAAAAGATCCATCCAAGGGTCACCACTGACCCCTACGAGGGTCAAGGGTCAATTTTATCAATTCGCAGATATTTTCATGGGTCTTGTCAACCTCGACAACCCAAAGAGGCATATCAATTTCAACTAATTCGGAGAATTTTAAAAAGGTCATTCTAGGGGTCACTACTGACCCCTGCAAGGGTCAAGGGTCAATTTTATGAATTCGTAAGTATTTTCATGGGTTTTGTCAACCTCGAAACCCATAGAGGCATATCAATTTCAACAAATTCGGAGAACTTTAAAAAGGTCATTCTAGGGGTCACTACTGACCCCTGCAAGGGTCAAGGGTCAATTTGATAAATTCGTAAGTATTTTCATGGGTTTTTTCAACCTCGAAACCCATGGAGGCATATAAATTTCAACAAATTCGGAGAACTTTAAAAAGGTCATTCTAGGGGTCACTACTGACCTCTGCAAGGGTCAAGGGTCAATTTTATCAATTTGCAGGTATTTTCATGGGTTTTGTCATCCTCGACAACCCATAGAGGCATATCAATTTCAACAAATTCGGAGAATTAAAAAAAAAGTCATTCTAGGGGTCAACATTGACCCCTGTGAGGGGTGAAGGGTCAATGGCAGAAAAAAAATAAGGTCACCACTTTTTTTCTCATACTCGAAAACCCCTAGGTGGAAATTTTCAGACTGAAATTCGAAAATTTTTCTTTTTCATTTTCATTAACATTGTAAGCCCATAAGGTTTTGATAAAGAACGGGACCGCACCCCCCAGAAGGGGTGAAATAAGGGTGGGAAAAAATTTTCACTGCCAGAACACAAAACAAAGGACACTCGACTACCACTGTATGAAATTTGAAGTTTCTACGAGCACTTTTGCAATTCCATTTTACGCGTTACATTTGGGACACGAATTGTGGAACACTCTTTATATATATATACATATATACATATATATATATATATACATATATATATATACATATATATATATATATATATATATATATATATATATATATATATATATATATATATATATATATATATATATATATATATGTATATATATATATATATACATACATATATATACAAATATATACATATATATACAAATATATATATATTAAAATTTTGCTGCCACAAAAGACAACTGTCTTACAATCTATGAAGTTTTATTGCAATTATAGACCCTATGCTTCATGTACAGGGTCTAAAGTCGCATCAAAACTTCATGGTTTATACGACTTATCCTGAGGCAACGATTTTTTTCCCTCAATAACTAGAAATAATGCATAGTAAATATACGATGTTAAAATAAATGCAATGATAATTTTAAAGGAGCGACGAAATACTTTTTATTATTTTATCAATTTATCATAGTAAATTTTATCGTCATTAATTAGGTATTTAATTGGTAAGGAATATTAAAGCTTATAAAATAGCATTGAAATATACATAATGTAAACAATGCCTTGTGCGTATGTCA
Organism: Siphlonurus alternatus; assembly: GCA_949825025.1. Classification (NCBI taxonomy): domain Eukaryota; kingdom Metazoa; phylum Arthropoda; class Insecta; order Ephemeroptera; family Siphlonuridae; genus Siphlonurus; species Siphlonurus alternatus. Next base: position 3,346,506 of record OX463788.1, on the reverse strand, counting down.
TGTAATTCCATATACACTATAGCTAAAGCGAAGAGTAACATTCATTATGATTCATAGCAAACTTTATAAACTCAATGGAGAGAGAGAGATAACGCGAGTTGGCGGCGTTATACAAAGTGCAGCTGTAGTGCAACGCGAGCCTCTAGTTTGCATTCTCCAGTGACAAATATGTTTCGCTGACTGCTAAGCAAGTAGAATCACGTTGTTAATATTAAGCTCTTTGAGATGGAATTTTTTGGTTTTCATTTCTTAATAGAGAGCGAGTTAAACTATTTTTAGAAAATAAAATATTAGAAATAATGAAGCCGCTCACTCTACTTTAAGTATAATGTATATGCATAATTTAGGTAAGCGTATAGTTACATAGCCCCTTTTGGCTGTATACATTGCGAGATATACCCCTTTGTCAGACGCAAGCATGAAATTTAACTACATACGCCCTTTTGTCAGACTGTCCTGTGAGCTATTTTTGTCAGATACGCTTTTGATCGGATTGACTTTCTACCAGACAATAATTTTGAAAATTAATATGCAGTTTTACCACGAAAAATGCACTTTGGAAAATTTTGTGCATGCTTGCAGTGGTCTGATGACCAGGAGACTTTACCGTGGTGTAGACAAGGTCCTGTAGAACAGTATACTGATATGAAAAAATAAAAAAAAATCAACAACAATGCTATTCTGAAATTTGACCAGATACGACGCTTTGCCGGAAGACAACACCGCCTTAAATTTAATATGATGGTAGTTTTTTTATTAAAAAACAAATAATTTTTATGTTGAAAAAATATTTTTTTTAATTTGATTTTAATTTGATATAGCGTTATGTTAAGAAGAAAATTCATCCTACAATTTCTATGTTGGTTGTCCAGGAGAATTAAAAATCAAAATTGCTGCTTGGTAATCATGCATGGCAGATATAATATTTAATTCTGTGTATCAGTCCGATTGACTATTCTTAAAAAATTGGGTGTAGCACCGGTAGTTGGCAATACTGACGTATCTTCACCATGTTAATTTTTTATCCTTGCTCCTCGTAGTAATTTTTATGCTAGAGCTAAGCTGATTGCTGTAGTATCAAGATAATTAGTAGCCCAAGTGCACAATTTGGCGAAATAAAGCCTGATTTAAAGAAAAGTATTTTTTTATATTTTAGAAAAATGCATGTAAATTTTAAAAATTACTAAAAAATACTTTTCTTTAAATCAGGCTTTATTTAGCCAAATTGTGCACTTGGGCTACTAATTATTTTCATACTACAGCAATCAGCTTAGCTCTAGCATAAAAATTACTCCGAGGAGCAAGGTTAAAAATTAACATGGTGAAGATACGTCAGTGTTGCCAACTACCGGTGCTACACCCAATGCTCTTAAAACAGAAATAATATGCAAAACGTTTACTTCAACAGAATTTGCGTGCGAGATGTTCAGTAAGGGAAATGTAGAAATATATGCTCATATAGTAGTATATAAGGTCTATGCCGTAGACGTTAGGATGATTTTTCGTGATATAGATTCCAAAAATTGTTTCTAGCAATTTTAGTAAATTATTTTAATAAAAATAATTTTTGCGTATAATAGATTAGATAAAAAAAATGGGATCGATTATATCCTTAAATTTGATTCGAGAGATAGTAAATAACGTGTATTGAATGTAACTTTTATTATTGTAAAAAAACAGACAGGTTTGTAACTTTTCAGATGACAAAAAAAAAATGTAAAATTACATTAAAAAAATGGAAATAAAACGCCACATTTTAAACGTGTAAAAAAACGAAAAATATTGTAATAGTTTAATAACAAAAATTTATGTATTTTTACAAATATTAAAGTTTTGTGATTATACATTTAAATTTGTTATCTCAAATTACAAAATTTTAAGTTTAAATATATGTTTTTAATTTGGCGTTTTATTTCCTGTTATTTTTTGTAAAAATACAAAGAATTTTTTTACAGTGTGTATTTAAAATATTCAATAGTACTGTCCGTTCTGACTGAGAGTTTCCACGGTTCCCTCAGTCTCAACTCAGTGAATGCTGGGACGCGTACCGGGCCATGGCCACCACTCTTCCCCTTCTTTATGTCCTATTACGTCACCTCAAGCTCCAAGCTCATGGGGGTTTATTCTTGTAAAAAAAAATAAAATAACATTGCTGTCGCATGCTTAAAATAGCTTAACCTGCCTTCTATTGAAAAATTAAAACCAAAAAATTCCATCACAAATAGCTTCACCACAAAAAATATCCAAAGTTGTTTTTTCGGAGGTCTTTAACATGCATTCTTATAATTATATGGAACAGAAAAAAAAATATTGAAATGTTTGCGGGTTAATTGCCATATGGATTTTTAAGATTTTTTCCGGAAAAATGGTTCCGTAAAAAAAAAAAATATTGGAAAATCCATTAAAAAACTCATTATAGATTACGTAGGTATTTTTTAATTGGTCCCATAGTTCAGACGAAGTTGGTAAAAAAAGCTGTTTTCTGTACCATAAGGATGCATGTTAATAAAGGCCTCCGAAACACCAACTTTGGGAATTTTTTGTGGTGAAGCTATTTGAGATGGAATTTTTTGGTTTCCATTTCTTAATAAAGGGCGAGTTATACTATTTTTAGAAAATAAAATATCAAAAATAATGAAACTGCTCACTCTACTTTAAGTAAAATGTTATGCATAAGGTAAGCCTATAGTTACATAGCCCCTTTTGGTTGTATACATTGCGAGATATACCACTTTGTTAGACGCAAGTATGAAATTTAACCACATACGCCCTTTTGTCAGACTGTCTTGTGAGCTAGTTATTTCAGATACGCTTTTGATCGGATTGACCTTCTACCAGACAATAATTTTGAAAATTAATATGCAGTTTTACCACGAGAAATGCACTTTGGAGGCATTTTTGCATGCTTGCAGTGGTCTGATGACCAAGAGACTTTACCATGGTGTAGAGAAGGTCCTGTGAAAAGTATATAATATTGATATTGGAAAAAAAAAAAAAACAACAACAACGCTATTCTGAAATTTGACCAGATACGACGCTCTGCCGGAAGACAACACCGCCTTAAATTTAATATTAAGGTAGTTTTTTTATTAAAAAACAAATAATTTTTATGTTAAAGAAATATTATTTTTAATTTGATTTTAATTTGATATAGCGTTATGTTAAGAAGAAAATTCATCCTACAATTTCTATGTTGCTTGTCCAGGAGAATTAAAAATCAAAATTGCTGCTTGGTTATCATGCATGGCAGATATAATATTTAATTCTGTGTATCAGTCCGATTGACTATTCTTGAAACAGAAATAATATGCAAAACGTTTACTTCAACAGAATTTGCGTGCGAGATGTTCAGTAAAGGAAAAGTAGAAATATTTGCTCGTATAGTATTTATATAAGGCCCAAAACTACTAGCTATGCCGTAGACGTTAAAATGATTTTTTGTGATAGATTCCAAAATTGTTACTAGCAATTTTAGTAAATTATTTAAATAAAAAAAATTGTTACATATAATAGATAAAAAAAAATTGGATCGATTATTTTCTTAATTTTGATTTGAGAGATAGTAAATAACGTGTATTGAATGTAACTTTTATTATTGTAAAAAAACAGACAGGTTTGTAACTTTTCAGATGACAAAAAAAAAAAAAAATGTAAAATTACATTAAAAAAATGGAAATTTAACGCCACATTTTAAACGTGTAAAAAAACGAAAAATATTGTAATTGTTTAATAAAAAATAAATATGTATTTTTACAAATATTAAAGTTTTGTGATTATACATTTAAATTTGTAATCTCAAATTACAAAATTTTAAGTTTAAATCACGTTTTTAATTTGGCGTTTTATTTCCTATTATTTTTTGTAAAAATACAAAGAATTTTTTTACAGTGTTACTAATGAAAACTTAACAAAATAAACAAACGCATATGGTTAATTTTCATATACCTTAACAATTTTTTGGTCACGTGACTTTTAAAAAAATGCCTTGGTGATATTCACTGTGTTGTGACGTCACCTACAGTGATAGGAATATATATATATACATATATATATATATATATATATATATATATATATATATATATATGTATATATATATATATATATATATATATATATATATATATATATATATATATATATATATATATACAGTATATATCTGAGTGAGTCACAATTCGTGTTTCATTTGAATCATTTCTATCCTCTAAAATTTGAAATTGCAAATGTGCTTGTAAAAACTTCAAATTTCGTACATTGGTAGCTGAAGGTTGTTTGTTTGATGTTCTGGTGGTGAAAAATATATCCTACCCCTATTTCATCCTTATGGGGGGTGGGTTTCCGTTTTTAAAAAAACCTTATGGGCTTTCAATGTGAATGAAAAAGAGATTAAAAAATTTTCGAATTTCAGTCTGAAAATTTTAAAGTAGGGGTTTTTGAGTATGAGAAAAACAGTGGTGACATTAATTTTTTACTGCCGTTGACCCTTGACCCTTCGCAGGGTCAGAATTTGTCTCTCACAGACATTTTTATTTTAATTTTCACATATACCTTAACAATTTATATTAGTTTATGTCCAACTTTTTTAATTACGTTCAAATTTGTGTTTTTAATGGGGTTTTGAGGACGAGAAAACTGATGGAAGTTCTTGCAGTGTGATAAAGTTTATGATAGACCTTCCAGGGGTCACAATTGACCGTTTTTCTATCTTACTTTGAATTCTCGGATTGTTTCCATATTAATTTGCAAGTATTAAGTTTTCGAAGATGATAAAAATATTGGAAGTCAGTTTAAAGTGGTGAAATGCTAAAAAGCTAGTTTTTACCATACAAGGGCACTGGCAAGTGACTGGCAACCCTTAATTTGAACTTTTTTTTTTAAATATTTCTTGAAATTAGGATGGCTTTAAGACATTGCTAGCAGGATTGAAATTATAGGTATAATGTAAGCACTTGACAAGTTGAATTAAAAATTACAGTTGTTGATAATTAAAAATGTTATTTTTTCATTTAGAAACACGTAAAAAAAAATCAGTTCAAAGTTCAAAGTAAACAACGCTGTGAAAAATAATAATAAAAAAATGGAAGTTGGATATCTCTGTATTGAATTTTTTTAACCGGTATTTTGTATCAAGAGTAATCGCGTTTTGTTAAAATTTTATTGAATTTTAAATGTAAAAAATGATTAATTTTCCTGTTTGCATGCTATTGTGCGTGACGATTAGTACTGCGAACAGAATAACGTAAAGCATAATTTGAAAGAAATGAACAAAATCAAACCGGCAAGGGGTTCCCAATTTCCCTGTAAGATAAGATAGAGATTTTATCTCTTTTATCTAATTCCCTCCAATATTTCTAAGATCCTCTAAAACCATTACTAGCAAATTAATATGGAAATAATCTGAGAATTAAAAAAAAAAAAAAAATGAAAAAAATACCGTTGACTCTTCAATGTCAGCGATATATTTTATCACATTATGAGGACTTCCATTATTTTTATGATCCTTGAAAACCCTAGCTTATTTGCAAATTAATAAGGAGGCAATCCGAGGATTCAAAATAAATTAAGAAAATGGTCACTAGTGACTCCTGCTAGGTCAAGGATCAATTTTATCACTTTGCCAGACCTTCCATCAGTTATATCGTCCTTGAAAACTCATCAATTTCATCGTAATTAAATTTTGAAGAAAGTTCTTGCTAGGGGTCACTAATAGTGACACCTGCAAGATCAAAGATCAATTTTATCACTTTGCAAGAACTTCCATCAGCTTTATCGTCCTCGAAAACCCTTTAACACTCATCAATTACAACGTTTATTGAATATTTTGGAGAAAAGGTCATGGCATGCAGGGGTCATGCCAAGGTTCATGCCAGGGGTCACCAGTGACCCCTGCAAGGTCCAGGGACGTACTAATTTCAACACTTTAATAAGTCTTTCATCAGTTTTACCATGCTTGAAAATGCTTAAAAGCTGTCCAACATGGAGATAATGTGATAATTAAAAAAAAAGATCTGTGAGAAAAAAATTCTGACCCTGCGAAGGGTCAAGGGTCAACGGCAGTAAAAAATTAATGTCACCACTGTTTATCTCATACTCGAAGACCACTAGTTTGAAATTTTCTGACTGAAATTCGAAATTTTTTTAATCTCTTTTTCATTAACATTGTTAGCCCAAAATGTTTTTGTAAAAAACGGAAACCCACCCCCAGAAGGGATGAATTAAGGGTGGGTAAAATTTTTCACCACCAGAACATAAAACAAAAAAAACCTTAGCTACCACTGTACAAAATTTTAAGTTTCTACAAGCACTTTTGCAATTCCAAATTAGAGGATTTAGAGGACAGAAAAGAAACACGAATTGTGACTATCTCTGATATTTATTTCATATATATATATATATATATATATATATATATATATATATATATATATATATATATATTTATATTTTTAAAATATTTAAATTTTACATCAAATAATAACTTCAATATCGATCAGATGATTAAAAGAAAAATGAAATTAATAAAATTAATTTATCAATTATCAATACTCATTCAATCGAAGATGCCCCTCCCCCCCCCCTCCCCAATCAATACATTATGATGATCGAGTGACAGCTCATGACGTCACATCCTGTGGCGTCAGAGGATGTGACGTCAAGAGATCCCTGATCCCCAGGGGCAGATCCACGTTGTCCAATCTACTTTGTTTGTTATTTTTCCTAAGGATAGAGGAAGAAGCGAAAAAAAGTAGGAAAATAAACCCTACTTTTTTCACTTTTGAAAGAGCACACGTACCCCCTTGACGAGTTTTACAACCCAAATTAAAACTGGAAAAAATTGAGTCATATTATAACAAAGCTTTAATTTTTCCAGTTTTATATTGGGTTGTAAACTTGTCAAGAGGGTACTTGTGCTCTTTTCAGAGACCTAACCTGGTAGGTTATTCTCCCGAAGAATACCTTAATTAAATTTATTTATTTTTTTCTGTTTTCAATGAAGTGTTCAAACTGTGAGGGGCCAATTATATTACTAATATATGGCCAAAATTTGACAATTTTCTCGAAATTCAAACAAATCAAAAGATTGAGTTATAAAATGTAAAATTTAACTCTCAATTTTAAAGATGTCAATGCTCAAATCAGTTTAAAAATTTCCAAAAAGAGGGGCCGGGTGAAAAAGAAAATCAGGGTCGAAAATTTCAGGAAATTTTTAGTTTTGAGCTATCGAAGAACTAAATATGTTTTTCAATGCATTGTCAGCTAAGCTGCTACTCATTATATTGCATTATGAGCTTAATTTGCAATTTTCATGACTGTGATCTTGATTTACAGTCGTGGGATCCAGAGCAGCCATGACCCAGAAGGTGGCAGACTGGGCGTTTTTGCCCCAGAAAGAGATCAGCTTTGTAAATATTACCTCAGTCAATAATCCAAACTCGTTCTTCATCCAGATAATCAAGTTTCAACACATGTGAGAAAACAACAGCATGTCCATTTACATAACTCTATAGCATATTTATTATTTACACATTTTTTATTCTAATGCTTTTTTTTTTACATTTCTTATACTAGCTGTAATGGGTCAATTTTTGGATTAATTCTGATGATATTATATAGTGTACAGTACAGAAAAACAGTTGAATGAGATAAATTTCTTAAATGCAATATGCAATATATATGGCACACAATATAAATAGTTAAATAACATATATATTCAAGTGTCTTTTGTAGACTTTTCAAATTGTTTAATTGTCAGCATAAAGTTCTTTGTTTAAAAACTGATTTTACTGCATGTATAATTTCAATAGAGTAATTACACTAATAACCTTAATATTTTTTTTTAAGAAATGGGTTGAGGGTGAAAATTTATGCTACACAAATTTTCTTCAGATTGTTTTGATACAATTCTCATGATGATTGATGCAATTGATCTTATATTATATCTCTTTTAGACCATGCTTTATCCTTTTTCGGCTATTGTTTTATTGGAGAGAGGCAGCAGTCTGTTGCCTTCAAATAGTCTTACTTTCAGTATTTTTAAAAAAAAAACTCCCGGGCCTCCAAAACATCTGAAAAAATTAGAGTATCTAAACTGTGTACACCCTCAATTGATTTCTGCAATAAGATAAATTGATAATTATATTCCATTGTAAGTGTGTCTTATTTGTAAATTTGTTTTATAATTTATCCTTTGCCACAGTTAAGTCTGTGAACTACCATTTTGTGTGCAGGCTCCTGAACTCAATGGACGAGTTAGGTAATCTCCAGCAGCAGCCTTTTAGCAAGCTCACCACCAAGGTTCCCACCAATCCCGGCTCATTTGTTCTTGCTAAGTTCTCCGAGAAGTAAGTGTATCCAACGTCCAAACGTGAAACTTATTGTTAGAGCTGTAACATAAGGTTAATGCACTTCACTCCACTAATAGGGAGATATTATAATAGTAATGTGAATTCCGCAATGAGCAATGAATTATCAATTGGGCTTCAAGGTTTAACTCTACAGCATTACCAAGATAGATACATGCTATACCAAGGGGAGGGAAGGGGAGGGGCCGAAAGAAGCCTCTATTTAAATCAATCGTTTAAAAAAAATTAATTTTTTTCTCACTTATTTATTTTGCGTTACTATATACATTGCATGCTGGGTCACTAACATAAGGATTACAAATTTTTGTCAGATTTTTTGGGGCACTATTGTACACTTTTTTTCCGCTTTAAAAGAGTTGCGGGCCGTATTGACTCCCCACCCCCTTCTCCATCCCCTGGTAATGCTAGGGTTAAAATATACACATATGATGATCATAGCTCCCCTAACATAAAACATCCTTCTTCTTTCACTGTGCTAAAATTTTTCCTATTTTCTTTCGTTTAATTTGATATAATTCTCAAAAAGATTAGTTTTATATGACTCTTCACATTAATATCATGGAAAAAAAAATATATATTTTAATTTAAAATGAACATTTCCATAATTGTATATATTAATAATATTACTTAATGTTAAAAAAGTAATTAAGTGTAGAAGTTACAATCTAGATATGATTATGATTTAATTTTATATAATCCATGTTAAAGTCAGTCTGATCAGATTGCGACGTGTTTCAGGTTTTATAGAGCCAAGGTTGAGAAGATTCTTGAGGAAGGTCAGTTCTTGCTCTTTTTTGTGGACTTTGGGTTCTATGCTGAGGTGCGCCTGCAAGACATGCTTGCTCTGCCAACCTCTCTGCTCACGATGCTGCCTTTTCAGGTAAGCTTCAGTGTAAATTGGTTGCTCTGAATATTGTTCTTAGATAACGTGCTTACAGGCCATTGAGTGCAGCCTTCATGATGTGCTTCCCAGTAACACCACAGAGTGGCCGAAAAGTG